>PVLA01016263.1:0-21406 GCA_004027455.1 Hydrochoerus hydrochaeris
CCCGAGAGGTTTGCATATTATTCATGAATTCTCTCCCTACCCCTATGTCTCCAAGATTTTTACCTACTTTGTCTTCCAGTAGATTTAGTGTTTCTGTTTTAATATTTAGATCCTTGATCCACTTTGATTTCAGTTTAGTGTATGGTGATAGGCATGGGTCTGTTTTCAGTCTTTGGCATGTGGAAAGCCAATTTTTACACCACCATTTATTAAAGAGGGTATCTTTTTTCCAGTAAACATGTTTAGCACCTTTGTCAAATATCAGATGGCTGAGAGTCTTTGTAGTTGTGATTCATTTTCTAATCCTCTCCATTGATCCTCAGGTCTGTTTCTTTGCCAGCACCATGCTGATTTTATCACTGTGGCTTTGTGGCATAGTTTCAAGTCGCAAATTGAGATACCTCCTGTCTTGCCTTTGTTGCTAAGAATCACCTTTGCTATTCTAGGTTTCTTCTGTTTCCAAATTAATTTTAGGAATGTTTTCTCTAGATCTGAAATGTATGTCAATATTATTATGATTTTTATTGCATTAAATCTGTATAACAGTTTTGGGAGTATGGTCATTTTCACAATGTTTGTTCTTCCTAACCAAGAGCAATGAATATCCTTCCATTTTCATATATCCTCTTGAATTTCCTTTTTTAGAGCAGTATAATTTTCAGCATATAGGTCTTTTAAATTCTTGGTTAGGTTGATTCATAGGTATTTCATTATTTTAGATGCTATTGTGAAAGGCGATATTTCCATAATTTCTCTCTCGGTGAGTTTTTTGTTTTTGTACAGGGATGCTATTGATTTTTGAGCATTGACTTTGTATCCAGCTATACTGTTGAATTTGTTATCACTAGTAGTCTTTAATGGTGTTTTTGGGGTCTTTTATGGAGAGTACTATGTCATCTGCAAATAATGATAATTTAACTTCTTCTTTTCCTATTTTTATTCCTTTTATTACTCCCTCTTGTCTGATTGCTCTGGCTAATATTTCCAGAACTATATTGAATAGAAGTTATGATAGTGGGCATTCTTGCCTTGTTCCTGATTTTAAAATGAAGGCTTTCAGTTTCTATTCACTTAGTATGGGATGTTTTGTTCACTTAGTATGGGATGTTGGCCTTTATGAGATTGAGGTACATACGATCTATTCTGACTTTCTGTAGGGTTTTTATCATGAAAAGGTGTTGGAGTTTATCAAAAGCTTTTTCTGAATCTATTGAATTGATCATGTGATTTTTATTTTTGCCTCTGTTAATGTGGTGAATTACATTTATTGATTTGTGGATGTTAAGCCATCCCTGCATTCTTGAAATAAATCCCACTTGGTCATATTGTATAATCTTCTTAATGATTTCCTGCATTCTATTTGCCAATATTTTATTGAGAATCTTTGGATCAATGTTCATTAGTGAGATTGGTCTATACTTCTCCTTTTTGATTGGGTCTTTCTCTGGTTTTAGTAACAGAGTGATACTTGCCTCCAAGAATGAGTTAGGGGGGACTGCTTCTCTTTCAATTCCATTGAAGTGTTTAAAGAGTATTGATGTTAAATCTTCTCTAAATTTTTCATAGAATTCAGCTGTGAATCCATCAGGATCTGGCTTTTCTTTGTTGGTAAGTTTTTATTACCTTTTCCAATTTAGCAGGTGATACTGGGTTATTCAAAAATGTTATATCTTCTTGGTTGAGCTTTGGTAGTTCATATGTTTCTAAAAATCTGTCCATTTCCTCTGTGTTTTCCACACTATGTGAGTAGTGTGGAAAACACACTATTTCAAAGTAGGTGTTCATGATCTTTTGAATTTCCATGGGATCTGTAGTAATTTCCTTCTTTTCAGTTCTTATTGCATAGATTTGAGTTTTTTCTTTCTTTTTCTTGATAAGGTTGGCTAGGAGTTTATCAAGTTTTTTTTATTCTATCAAAAAACAGCTTTTTGATTCATTAATTCTTTGGGGTTTTTTTAGTTTCAATTGCATTAATTTCTGCTCTAATCTTTTCAATGTCCTTTCTTCTATGAGATTTGGGTTTGACTTGCTTTTCCTTTTCTAGAAGCTTGATGTACAATTAGGCTATTTATTTGTGTTCATTCCATTTTCTAGATGTGATTATTTATTGCTATATATTTCCCTCTTAGGACTGCTTTCATTGCATCCCATAGGTTACAGTATGTTGTATCTGCATTTTCATTGTATTGTGGTTATTGTCTTATTTTCTCTTTAATTTCATCTGTAACCCACTGGTTTTTCTGTATTTATGAAGTTTTGCAGTTTTTTTTGCCTTTGATTTCCAATTTTTGTGCACTATGATCAGATATTATGCATGGGATAATTTTGCTACCTTTGATTTAGTTATGAATGCCTTATGGGTTAATATATGGTCTATTTTGGAGCATGACTCATGTGCAGCTCAGAAGAATGTATATCTGATGTGGTTAGGTGGAACACTCTGTAAACGTCCACTAAATTCAATCGCTCACAGGTATGATTCAGTTCTGTTATTCCTTTGCTGACTTTTTGTCTAGTTGTCCTATCTCTTTGTGACAGTGGGGTGTTAAGGTTTCCTATTACAATCATGTTCTTGTGTGTTTGGTTTTTCATGGCCATTAGTATTTGTCTTATATAGTTGGATGCTCCTGTATTTGGTGCATCTATATTTATAATTGTTACTACTTCCTCTTGTAATTTTCCACTAATAAGTATGTAATGTCCTTCTTTATCTCTTTTAATCCTTTTAGGTTTGAAGTTCACTTTGTCTTTAAACAGAATACCTACTTCTGCTTTTTTCTGGGTTCCTGTTGCATGGAATACTGTTTTCCATCCTTTGACTTTTAATCTATGAATTTCTTTTTGAGTCAGATGTGTTTCTTGTATACAGCATATTGTGGGATTCTGTTTCTTGATCCATTCCTTCAACCTGTTTATTTTATAGGTGAATTGAGCCCATTTACATTTATGGATATCACTGATATGCACTGGCTTGACTTTGCCATGTTGTGTTCTTATTGTTGGTTTCCTGCTTTTCTCTCTTGTTTAATTTCTTGTCCAGCCTGGTGATTTCTTTCTGTTGTTGTTCTGGAGATTGTGGTTACTTTTATCTCTATCTAGCATGTCTTTCAGCACTCTTTCTAAGGTTGTTTGGTGGACATGAATTTCTTCAGTTGTTCTTTGTCATGGAAGTATCTTGTTTCTCCATTAAATCTGAAAGACCGTTTTGCTGGGTACATCAGTCTGGGTTGAAAGCTGTTTTCTTTTAGGGCTTGACATACTTCATTCTAATCTTTTCTTAATCTGAAGATTTGTGGTGAGAAGTCTGCCATGATTCTAATAGGCTTTCCTTGATTGGGGAGTTGTGTCTTTTCTCTAGCAGCTTTTAGTATTCTGTTTTTATGCTATGTGTCTGGAATCTTAATTATTTTATTTCTGAGTGTAGATTTATGTTGGTTATGACTGTTTGGCATCCTATATGCCTTACTTATCTGCATATCAGATTTTTTACCCATGTTTGGGAAATTTTCTGCCATTACTTCTGTGAATAGCTTAGTTAAGTCCTTTGCGTTGTCTCCTGCCTCCTCACTGATGCCTATTAATCTTACATTCTTTCTCCTGGCATCATATTGAAGTTGCTGGATTGTCATTTCATGCTGCTTTGTTGTTTTCATAAGTTCTACTCTTTCATGGTCATGATGTGCAATCCGGTCCTCAAGGTCCAAAATTCTATCTTCAGCTTCATTTAAAGTTTTTCCAGCTTTAAATACAATTTTGTTTCTTGTATGTCTCTTTGTATTTGATTCATGGGTTCTGCTTGTTTTCTGCATTGTTCATTCAGAGTTTCAATCAATTTCCCATGTTCCTGTGTTGTTTTTTTTCTATATCTTCTCTAGTTATGTTGTGCAACTCATTTGCTAAGGTTGTTATTTCTGTCTTTACATAAGACATTATTTCTAATTTGAGTTCCTCTATAGCCTCATGGATTTGTTTCTTTATTTCATTTGCTATCTTTTCAGAGATTACTGGTGTATGACTTTTAAAGTCCTCTATTTCATTGTTACCTGTACTTGCTCATGATGGAGCAAGTTTGAGATTGCATTTTGCCTTTGGTTAGTCATTTTCACCTTTTTGGTAAATATCTGTTCTTTCTATTCCAACAGTCACAACTATCCTTAGTGTGTTTTAGGGTCCTATTGTATGGTTGATGTTTGTCAAATTGTTGGGTAACACAATGAAGAGGAGATCCAGTCACCTCGCTTCCTCTTACAGGGCCTGTATTCTTTCTGGGCTAACTAGCCTAGAAGTATTGATGTAGGGCAACTCTTAGTTGATGCTATTGTTATATCTTTACATTGTTGCAGGTCACCAGATCACCCTGGCTATAGTGTTTATCTCAGCTAAGGCCCTACTCTGTCACTGGGGGGTCTCATAAGGTCTTTTAATTTTCTCTAAATTGGGGGGGGCATTATTGGCACACTACTCAACCTGTCTGATGTTCTCTGTGTGGGGGAGGGAATTGCCCACTCTCTTGCCAGGTTTGCCAAGGTCTTACAGTTGGGGGGAGTTTCACTTCTGCTCCTGTTTACTTACTGTAGACCTCTGTTTTAGGGTCAAACTCACCACACTGACTGGAGCCTGCTGAAGTCTTCATTTTGGGTGAGGGGTTCCTGGGTCTCTTGTCCAGTCAGCAAGGTAATCCACTGTAGTCCAAGGTTCCAATGTCTCCAGTGGAAAAGCAGGCCCAGTGGCAGCAGTGTTAGGTAGTTTAGGCCTGGGGTGCCCTTCCACGATGTTTCCGGTGGAAGGTCAGGCCTAGTGGCTGAAAGTTACATATTATAGAAAATGCTTGAAAATATAAAGTATAGTTGTTATGATTTAGATCTGGCATAACCACACTAAAGCCCCATCTTTTCAGAAGTCGGGTTTCTGAAAGGCAATTAGATTATTGGGATGCTGTATCCAACATGTTTTTGGGATCTGAAGCCTGGTCAGAGCAGGCAAGTCTTTAGAAGCACAGCCTGGAAGAGTACATCTCCCTCCTTGCTTCCTCCCATCTCTCTCTCTGCTTCCCAGTTTCTATGATATGAGCTGTCTTCAGCTGCTGTGACATGAGCTGTCTTCTAGCTGCTATAACAAGAGCCTATCCTTCCACAATGCTTCTCCTGCTTTAGAGCCAGTTTGAGATCTCTAAATGTACAAACTTGATAAGATAAATGTATGATTACAAAAGGGGTTTGTGAGGTAGATATACAGGTGTAGAACTGAGAGTCACAATGGCAGCCTGTGGATCAGGGATGGAAAAACCCCAAATGACCACCTGCACATAACAGGACTGGAGGATCCAGGAGAGGTTGATGTTTGTAAACCTGGAACCTCACAGCAGTGTCACTAGCTCATGTCTGTCTTGGAAAGCAGAAAAGTCTGCTTTGGAACAATGAAGTATTTACCCATGATACTGGAAAGAACTGCAGTCCAAAGTCCAAGAGTAATAGAAAGAAATGGAGCTCCTCCTTAAAAAGGAAAGCCTTTCTTCTATTTTCCTGTTTTAATTCCATCCAGGATAAAGCATATTGGTAAGGGGCACGATCTTACCTGATCATGTGGTTTGGAAGCCTTTGGGGCTGTCTTGTGGGAGAAATTTAGAAATGTTTGGAGATACCAGTTAGAGAAGTTCTAAAATGCTATCATCTGAGCATGAAGATTCTGGTAAGAATTCAGGAGACTAGAATACTGATGAGAAATCCACAGTAAAGGCCAGATTCAGGAGGTTTCAGCTGGGAAAAAGGTCTCCATTGGCACTTGGGATAGTGTCCACCACAGGTGTGTTATACTAGGGAAGAGAATTTTCTACATATTACTTGTATCTTGAGACTTTGCTAGAGACTGATACTAAAGGCAATAGAACAATTAATTTGGCAGAGAAAATTTCAAGGCAGCCCAATATATAATCTGTGGCATGGTTTCTGTTGATAGATTTTAGTCATATCTACATTGGCTAGCAAGGGCAATAAAAGACACTTAAGAATTTGGAGTTTTACCATAAAGAAAGCAACTACAAAGTTCACACCTAGATGTTTTACACTGTCTATTTGTCCTTCTTAATTTGCAGATTCAATCTGGTGTGCAATTAAGTATACAGACTATTCAGTCAAACTTCTGACTAGACTACATGATTACTTGATAAGACTTAAAAAATATCATAGTGATATTTTTTCATGAATAACCTAGATTTTGACTATATTACTTCAGATTTTAGTAAGGTCACATATATAATGAACAAATTAAGAAAGAATGGGCAGTTATATAGTTGTTAATACGTGCATATCCAAAAATTTATGGATCCTGGAATATATTGCAAAGAACTTAATTTATTTCCCTAAAATATTTATGTCAAACCTGAACCTCAGAAGGTAATTAGCTCATAATGAAGCCATCGTGGATGAAATTACTGATTCTTTAAAGGAGGCTCATAGACCCAGGCAGGAAAATAAGTGAGAAAACTCAGATTCTTTTTGTAAAAGTGAAAAGAAGGCTGCCTATGAACAAAGGGAGCTCTCACTGGACAGATTCACCAGGTTCCTGTGTATTCAACTTGCCAGCATCCAAAACTGAAAGAAATAAATGTCTATTTTTTAGCACTACTTTATTACTATGTGTTTGCAGGACATAAGATTGCATTTATCATGGGAAGTTTATACATAGACTTAATATGTTAATTATTTTATATCCCTATCTCTTTCTTTCCTTCCCTATTCACTCCATTTCTTTATCCCCTCCATTACAAAAAAATTGTTTCCTGATTTCTTATTATCTATATTCACTCTAAAATATTCTGTTTGGGGCTTGTCAGACTAATAAAAAAATGAATATGCAAAAAATAAATTTTTTTAAATAACTAATGACATTTTTGTACATTTCTAAGAATCCACCAATACACTTAGATCTATTCTTGAGGCAAGACTTAAGCATTTTTGCCTCAAATTGAAAGTAAAATAAACCCTTAAAATGAAGAAAATACAATCATGTCAAACATAGCATCCTGTTTTAAAAGTATATGAAGAATATTTTAGGATAATTTTTTTAATGTATGCCATCTTTGACTTACATTATTAAGAGTACAAAGAAGCATACAAAATGTCTTAGTCTCACAGATAGATTATTTACTAACTAATCATTAAATTGAATTCATTTAATCAAACAGCCTACTGAATAGTGAATAGCTCATATTAACATAGAAAGAAAGCTACAACAGTAACAAGAAAACATTCAATTTAGTAACAAAGCATAACAAATCATCATTAGCCTAAATGCCAAACTTTCACTGCAATGTTAGAAATTCTCTGAAAAGATTACCATCAAATTATTTTGAAGCAAATAGAATAATAAAAAGATCACTCTTTAATGGAATAACTGTTTTGATTGAGATTAGATTTTAAAAAGGAGCTCACCATGTTGACCTTTTGTGGAAATGATCACTGCATTTCTGGAGGGACAGCTATAAAATAGTAGAGCTAAAAGGAGTTCTTCTTGCACTTACTTTGAATTACTTCGTAGCATATTAAATTATTTGAATCCTTTAGGCATGGTGATTGTCATAATGTGATGTGCATTTGTGGTCTTGTCCATATTTTTTTCATTAGGCTTCCAGTCTTAATTTCAGAAAATGCATCCAAGTTTAAAGCCCTGGTCACTTACTCTGTGTCTAAGAGTTAAGCAAATCTACCTATCTAGCCCTTCAATCTTAATTGAATCAAGTGTCACTAACCCTATAAATTTACATTTGCAAGACCTGATTCGAAGTGACTAGGCATATTTGAGACATGATATATCAAGGGTGTTTAAATCCTTCTCTTATTGCATATTATTGCTTCACATAATTTAGAAAAATATGCAAATAACTCCATTAAATCAGATTTAATTAAAATATGAATTTTCAGACATAAAGTATGATGTTATAACTATGATACTGATGTAAAAATTAAATCAAATGAAAGAATAATATATATATATTAGCTCAAGAAAATATGAGTTAATATAAGATAACTCAGCAAAATATTCTAGTATAGATAATGAATTGTTCTAAAATAGCTCAAAGGTTATGAAGGACTGGATCAAAGACCAGGAAAGGATATTCTCTAGAGTCTAGATAGTGAATAGTTTTCACTAAAATGTATATTCTTTCCTGAATTCTTTCATAATTAACACTGAAATAACAGTTTGTAGATTTTATTTAACTTATTGAGATGCAGTGGCTGTCCACTTCAGTGGATATTGTCTAAATTTCTTTTCACTCATTGCTGAGACAAAATGCCTGACATCCAAATTTAAAGAAGGAAAAGTTTATGTGGCTCAGAGGTTGTAGAGATTTCAATCTACAATCCACTAGATGCAAGAGAGAGTGGCTTGGCAAAAGGCCATCACAAAGAACAGTTCATAGCACCTAAAAGATAGCAAAAGCAACAAGGAGGGAACCGGTTCACAGCAGCCAGAAGGTAGCAAAGCAACCCTAGTGGGGTTAAGTTTGCCCTTGACATCTTATCCAGGTTACTGGTTTAGGGCTGTGCCAAACCAATCAGTGGACTGATCGGTTATCACGTACTTTTAGTCCCAGCATCAAGCATCCTTGATTCACTGAAAAAGCCCTATGCTTTTAAGAAGTTTCGGCTGGTTCTTTGGATGCACTCAAGCCATCTTTTCTCTTTTTCTGTTCCTTCTCAGCAATCAAGATCCCCCCTGCTCTATCTTTGATGTCTACAACTTTACTGGAGCTTCCTTCCTGGCCAAATCACAATGTGTTAAGTCATTCTGTTGTGTTCTTTGCTCTTGATTCTCAACATAAATATGACTGAAAGCCCCAACAATAGCCATGCCACAGGCTCAACTTTCTACTGCCTTGAAATTCTTTCTGTCACATTAATTAGTCCACCATCCTTAATCTTAGTCTTAGGCAAAGTATCTGAACATAAGCAAAATGCAGACAAACTTTCTGGCAAACCATCACACAGATCTTCCAGAATTCATCAGCCAATGTAATCCTTTTTTTTTTTTTTTTTTTTTTTTTTAACTAGCTTTCTGGTCTTCTGAGCTCTGATCAGAATCTCCCATACTGTACAGCCTAAAGTATTCCAGCTTTACTTTTTCAGCCAGTATCTCCAAACCTTTCCAAATTCTTCCCACAAGCCATTCTCAAAGGCCCCTGAACCACGTGGTCATGTGTAGTCACAGCAAGTTATCCACTACTCTGGTAACAAATTCTGTTTTAAATTTGTTTTTCTCATTGCTGAGACAAAATACTCAGCATTAAAAGTTAAAAGAGGAAAATTTTATTTGGCTCATAGTTTGTAAAGTTTTTTAACTATAGTCAGGTGGCTCCAAGGTAGGATGGCTTGGCAGAGGTCTATCACAAAAAAGGTTGTAGTACCTACAAGATAACAAAAAGCAAAGGGGAAACCAGTTAATGTCAGTCAGAAGGTAGCAAACAACAAGGAGACTTAACAGTATCTTTTTGCCCTTACATCTTATTCAGATTGCTGGCATTAGGGCAGCATCCAACCAATTAGTGAATTTATTAGTAATTATATACCTTTAACATACCATTAATCCTAGCATCACACATCTTAGATTCAATGGCCTTTGAAAAGGCTTTATGATTGAATGTCTGGGGGACATCTAGATATAAAACAAAACAGATATATCTCATGTCCTGACTGTTCAAGTGGTTGATTAAAATATCTTTAAATCATTTCTGACCAGGCAAGACTATATAACACAGTATAATTCTGATTGACAGCAAAACCAATTCAAGAAGACAAACCACAATTTATTAAGTAATCAGAATCATAATTCATGTGTGAAATGTTTTTCTTGTTTTTCTTTGGGGGCGAGATAGGTAGCACTTATTTATAATTTAGTATCAAGGGGAGAAAACCAATTACAAAAGCTGTTAGCTTTCCATTGTTGGGGAAAAGTACCTGAAATACATCAACTTCAAAAAGAAGAGGCTCATTTGGGCTCACAGATTCAGAGGATTTAGTCCAAGCTAAGGTGGCAATGTTACATTCAGCCTGTATCTCGGCAAGTTATCATGAAGGAGACTTCATGACTGAGGAGGATTGTTCAGGTAATGTGGCAGAAAAGCAAAAACCAGGGAAGACCAGAGGGCTACAGTCCAAATATCTACATTAAAGGAACAGTCACAGTGATCTTATACCTTACAACTGTAGCTTGCTGTTGGATCTTCTAATAAGGTAAGAAGGTGGTTATGAAGTCCTTGGCATATGAAACTTGGGGGACAATTGAGACTGAAACCATAGCACTTCTCAGTCCAGTCTCATAAGATAACCTGCTCATAGCTCATCCGCCTCCAGTTTCTCTATAACAACAACCTCTAATCACAGCAGTGTTGAGTCCTACCATTCTCTAGCTAACGAGCTTTCCAATTTCCCTGAGATCTTGGCTGAGGTATATAGTGGCCTGTGAGGCCAGAGATACCTCAAAGGGCAATATAAGGCCACAGCTTCAGACACTTGGCTCAAACAACAATTGAGTGGATAGAGACTGTAGCTGCAGGAATTGTTCCTACAGTCTCACTCCTATCATGTTATCATGAAGATAAGACAGTTTTCCTAAACTGACATGATTTATGACTTGGAGAAATCTTTGAAGAGACTCCCAAGGTCCTGCTCATTTCCCATGCTTTCCTGCTCTTTGGACCTAATAAATATGGGCAGTCCACAGAAAGTCTTTGTCTTAGCCACCAGAGTCCCTGAACTTTGCTGAGGGTTTTGAACATTCTGGAGCCCTGAAATCATGCCACTTGTCTCATTTATTTAAGCCTTCCCTGTACACTCATTGGGAAGACTGGGGATCTAGGTCAGGACCCAATATATTGGGCACTAGAATGGTTGGGGTTAGCAGCAATGTTCTGTAGAATATTGCCATTATTCTGGATGACTACAGAGACAATAGAGTTTTAAGCACAGAAAGACTATGATGTGATTGTTGTTTTCAAAGAATCACTTTGGCTGCTTCTTTGTGATTTGGATTATGCCAAATGTGGTTATTTAAAACAGTTAGGAAAACTACAGGGAAAGATTTTTGTCTTAGATCAGTGTTAGCAAAAGAAAGACAAAAAATGACTCAATTCATAATAACTCTGAATGTAAAGGAAATAAAATTTGTAAACCATTGAAAGCAGAGTGTGAGACTGAGTCAATAATTTTGATATTGAATTACCAGAAGGGTGATGTATTCACTCACTGAGATGTGGAAATAGGAGTTAGAATATGCTGATGCCCTTTTAATATGTAAACATACTATATATAGAAAGACAATTGTACAAGTGAAAATGTTGAAGAGTAACGAGATACATAAATCTGCAGTTTGTATTTTCACATAACTACAACTGTTCGCTTGCAGATGACTTTCATGATAAACACTGAATAGTAATTTAATCGCCATGCAGTTCCTTGCACTAAATAAGAAATTTTTAAATGATCATGCATGTGCAGAGTTAGTAAGTATAATTATTCTGTCGAGCGTGTGGAGGAATATGTTACTATTGGTGAGGATGTAAAGAATAACTTTATTTATAAATGATTTCCTTCAACATTTATTTTTCAATGTCTAGCGAAAGCCACAATCACATAAACAAATTCTGTGCTTCCTAATGTGAACTACTAAGTGTACACTCAATCTTTCTCCCCACTTTCCTCAATGGGCAATAAAAGCACACATGTACATCTTGGCACTGCACCCAGTTAGAAAGGCAATAAATGCTTTTTGTAATTTGTACAATTTTTAAATATAAATGTTATTTATTTTTTAAAACTGTGGTTTATGAGGCCGGGTATTTAGCTCAGCGGTAAAAGTGCCTGCCTTGAAAGCACATGGTCGTGAGTTCGATCCCCAGTACAAAAAAAAAAAAAAAATTGTTTATCAATAAATGTTAGCAACAAAATAGCATCCATTCGCAAAATTAGGAATATTATTAAAATTTCATTAGTTTCCCCATAATAACTTTTATAGTCATTTTTCAATATAATATTTAGATTAAAATTTTATGCTGTAAATATTTTGATTAGTAATTAACATTTAAACTTTGGAGGCTGAGGCAAACAGATGCCCCACGGAATGCCATCTTTCTTGTCTGGCCTTATTTTCATGGATCCGTCTTCATTCATGCTCACACCATCGAGTGTTAGGTAGAGGTTAAACTCAGCCAAGGTACTTGGGTTCTCTGCAATGCATTAGCTACTCATAGTACTAATATGTGCACAATTCTGATCATATAAGAAGGCTTAGTCATGTTTTATACTCATTGGACTTGAGCATAAAATGTTATCCCTATTTCTAGTTTGATAACATATACTTGAAAAAATATGTGAATCTCTCATATTGAAATTCAAAATTTACAAGCTTTAAAATATAAAAGAAAGAAGTTACAAAGATCAAAAGAAGGGAAAAACCATTCCCAATTTGAAAAAAAATTAAGAAAACCTTCATGGAAAAATCAAGATTGTGTTTGAGTTTTAGGAGTTAATAAAATTTCAGCAGGTAAAAACAGCTATGACGATTTCACTAGATTTAGGGGTAGAGGGCACAAGTCCAAGGTTTGGTGAAAAAGGGGAATATTTGGAAAATAATTAATGAATTCTGCTGGAATAAGGGTTAACATGCAGTTTTAGTATTAAGGAGCACTTAACATTAAAACTGCAAAATATTTTGAAGCAACGTAATTAGAAGGCCAGTGAGCTAGTGTGAGGTTTTCCTTTTACTTTATTAGCGGTTATAACTTTTACATTAAGGAATTGATATGATTATGATGACGGTTTGGAAAATAAAGTGCTTTACTTTTAGTTTCTTATACTTGGGAAAATACAATTTATAGTTTGTTTAAGGAACTGTTTGGAGCTTCTTGTCTGTAGATAAACACAGTTCTTAACTGACTATGTACTGTGTGGTCCTGTGGCAGTGTCCCTTAAAATCATGCACTATTTTCAACAAGATAAATAATCCAATTAATTTAATATTATCAAAATCACTAGTTTGGCAAAATTCATAACTTATTTGTTGCTAAATCCAGGTATCTTCCAATGATTAGCTTTGTTCAATTCCACAGATGTTTAGTATACTTAAAATCATGAAGAAAATTAGTGCTAGCAAGTGGGATTCCTAATAACATATATACCTTTAGTGTGATTGATTTTCATTAACCGCAATTTATTCTCCCCAAAGAAAATGTTTTTACCTTCATTTCAATAAATAAATAAACTTAATTTTAAAACTTACAGTGATAAAGAGATTGTTAGGAATCAATGGAAATTCTATACTTTGTGGAATCTATTTTTTGTAAGCATAGCCAAATCAATTCGATTCTAATGATTCTAAATTAGGGTAGATTTTTGTGATATTAACTGTTTCCCTAAGTCTATTGTCTTAATGACCAACACAGCAGGCATTTCTTCTTTTCTTAAGCAATACTCATGGAGACAATTTTTAAATTCAGCACATACAATAAGAATGTGCTTTCTACTGGGACACAGCCTCAGTAACTAGGCTGTAGCATCTGCCTGCTGATCAAGAGAAAAAACAAGAGTAGGCTCCAGTAAATGATGGACTACATTTAATGTACCTGTGTGAATTTATCTGCATTGCATAATGACACAACTGCAGATTGGTTTGACCCATAGTGCTCATGGCACATTGTCTTTTTGCACCAATCACTAAAGCCAACCACTGCTAAGGTATGTACTGAAAGACAATTATTAAAATTGAAAACATGTGGAGATTAACTTGTCAGTCACTCTGTCAAGATTCCTTGTAGCATTATGGCTTATTATTATAGAGCAAATAACTTCACTACATCTTGTTATGGTTTGTTAAAACCAGTTGTTAAAAACACTCATATACAAATAAACCACAATAATTGGAGTATTTCAGAACCGCATCATTAAAATGAAAAAATAATTTTGTGTTTATACTTAAGTTTATTTCGGTTGAAAATTATAATTAATAAATTATAGATTCAATTTTCTCTAAATATAAATGCAAGACCATTTATCTATAGGTCAAATACCTTGATTTTCAGATTTGAGGAAGTAGTTTTTCACTGACAAACTAAAATTAGTACAATATATTTTTACTAGTCATGACAAAAAACTTTTTCCTTCAAGCATAATTTGAGTAAAAATATAATAACAAAAGACACATAGGGTTTTACATGAGAATTTTAAAATATATATTACCATTCATACTAAACAATTTTTCAAGAAACAGAAGACTTAAAACGATTGATTTTCTTTGAACGCATAATTTTATGTTATTGAAATGTACATCAACAAAGTCATATTTTAGAAAGAGCAAGTTCCTAAAATCATAAAATGTATCTAGTTTCTAATTACTGTAGAAGTTTTCTAATAATTAGAACTGTAAAACAGAACCAACTTAACTAGCAATATCAAACAAGAACTTTTAACAATTGGGTTGATTTGTCTTGTAGCTTATAATGCTACTACCCTAACCCCTCTTCTCCATTGCACATGTTGTGTGTTCCCTGAGTAAAATTACTGATGCCAACTAGATGCTACCACTAAGGATACACACAGCCTCACCCACTGCTACCTGAATTCATTATAAGAAATCAAGAAGGGTTAGGGGTTTAGCTCAGCGCACAAGCATTTGCTTAGCAAGCTCGAGGTCATGAGTTAGATCCCCAATACCTAAATAAATAAATAAGAGTTCTTTTGGGAGACTGGAGATTTAGTTCAGTGGCATAAGTGCCTGCTTCCAAGCATGAGAAGCATGAGGTCGTGAGTTCGATCCCCAGGACAAAAAAAAAAAAAAAAATCCAGACATAATGTAGATTAAATTAGTATTTTTAGTCATTAAAATTGGCCTGTAGCTTTTCCAATTTCTAGGTAAATGGCACATAAATGTTCTGTCTGTAGCTGCAATCCAGTGACTTCTTTCAAATATGAAGTGTTTTAAGTAAATAATCATTAATTTTTACATGACTTTCAGATATTTGATGTAAATTTAAATACTTTTTATACATCAAGTCAGTTTTTTATAACACACACCCTTGCTGCACAGATAAAATTATGACCAACTAATAATCAAAAGACAGGGGCCAGGGATTTAGCTCAGTAGCTTAAGCGCTTGGCTGGTAAGCACAAGGTCATGAGTTTGAACCCAAGTACACCCCCACACAAAAAAAAAAAGAAAGAAAAAAATCAAAAGACACTAAGATTACCAGAACCTGGGACATTTTTGGACCTGACAATATTATGACATTTTTTTAAAGGGGCAATTACAAACATGTTATGGTCCTGCCTACTGAGCAGCTAATAAAATCACTACAAATTCAGAAAAACATTTTACCAATGTTAGTAGTACAATGCAAGCATCATTGCAAGTTTTGTCCCTTTGTGTTTATAGTTACCTGATCTCTTTCTCCACCATCTTCCCCTGTAAATCTCTTTTATTATAGCCATAGTTTACAATTCTCCAATAACCAGCAAGGGTGTTTTATTTCATGAGTATCCTTTACTCTGGTTAATACTGATCTGTTTGACTTTGAAATCCTTAGATATTATTATTGTTTCATTCACTTCAATTGATTTTATTGCTTTTGTGTCCAGACTTTAATAAGTTATGGGTCAGTTATATGTGCATTTATAGATATGTGGCTTGTACCTAAATCATTTAATAATATGCATTTTATACGAATTTTTACACTAGCTGAAAGTCAGCATCCATTCCTACTGTACTGCTAAAGATAGTTACAATGTACTAAATTCTAAGTATGTACTTACTATTGTTCCAAGGTTTTTATATGTTTTCTTCTCTTAAATGAGCTTAATTTATAAGGTTGATACTATTAGACAACTTTTTGTCTACTCACTATACTTTTAAACACAATTTGAAGAGCCATTGTTTCAGTGAAGACATAGACCAAGTTTCAGTTTCTCCAAATCAGTAAATAAAATATTAATTCAAACATAAAACAAAAATAATTAAAAATGTTACCTGATTTAGAACTTTCTCTTCCACTTAGGTGTACTTCAGGCTCAAGGAAGGAGATGAATGAGCCCAAAGAGTAAAAGACCACATTTCTGTGGACAATTTTTAATCTCTGCCCCATATGTCCTTTCTGATTCCAAATGTTTCTGAGTATTCTTACTCTTCTATAAATGAACCAAGGAAAAAGTTCACCTTTATAGGTATTTCTGTTACCTGGTGTCAAGGAATGTTGAATAGGTAGAAAAACTCTTCCATGGAGTCTTTCAAAAGTTTTGTATTTTGTTTTACAGAACTTCTGTTATTTCCTGGAGTGTCTCTATGGAAAACGTTCCCAACTGCCTCCTTCCCTGTCTATGCCGAACCTACAATGCTTGGCACTTTCTTATGGACTCAGTGTGACACAATCACAATTCCCCTCTCAGAACACTCCTCTATTTTTCTGTCTTGGCAACAGCATAAAATTGTGATGGGCATGATGAGGTAGATAAAATCATTTTTAAATGTTTAAATAAAATCGCTTATTGTACTTTAAGATATATTGTCTTGATTCCTCCCAAAATATTTCTCATTGCTTTGGATAGATTTATTTACCCCATTGTTCTTGTCACTTATTTCTATTGTGTTAATATATGTTTATGCTATTTAATAGCAACATTCATCTTGAAGGATTGATATGTATCACATCTAAATCCTTTTTATTTCTACTTCCTCATCCCATCCTCCTGTCTTATCGCCTCAGATACCTCTCACATCTCTGGATTTTGTCTGTCTGTTTTCTACCATGTTTATTCTGTTCTTTTAATTATTTATAGTTTGTACTTCTCATATGATGAGAAGCATGCAATATTTAGCTTTCTATGTGTGATTTACTTCACTTAGCATTATGATTTCAATGAGTAACTATTTTCACACAATTGACTCAAAATTTTCCTTCTTCATATGAGGCTGAGTAGCACTCTCTATATAAATACCATATTTTCTTTATCCCTTCATTTTTTATAAGCCTATACACCATTTCCAAAGTTTATTAGATTTGTACTGTTACAAAAATGTGTATGTATGTGCCACTGATATGGTGTGTACAGCTCTTGAGGAAGATACTCAGAAGAGACCCAATTGGGAAAAATGAAATTTCTCTTTTTTAGTTTTTTGAGGAATCACCAGCTTGATTCCTTTAGTAGGTGTGCTATTTTACTTTCCCATCAACAAGTGGAAGGGGTCCTTTTCCCCACAAACTCACAGGCATTTGTTGTGTTTTAACTTCTGATGGACACCCATTCTTTCTTGAATAAGAAGATAATTCAGTGCTGTTTTGATTTGTACATCTCTAACGGCCACAGACACTGAGCATTTTTTCTATATCCTTACCTATTGGCCAACAGAACTTCTTTTGTTAAATGTCTACTCATTTCCATGGTCAGTTTTTTCATGGGCCTTTTACTAGTGGAAGTATAAATTTTTGACTTCTTTATGCTCCTTACATCAGTGATGGTGAATCTTTTAGTTCTTTCAATGATTAGCAGCAGCCCACTGTGGCATGCGTGCCATAGCTTTGCCACCACGGGCCTAGATATTACTTACTTGTCTGTGCATGGAGTAGCTGGAGACTTTTTCTTCATTGCCTAGGTTGTTTCTTAACTCTGTTGGGCATATTCATTACTGTTTAGATGTTTTTTTATTCTATGTTATCTCATTTATTGATTCTTAGTTTTATTTCTTGTGCAGTTATATTTCTGTTCTGGATATCTGCCTAAATTTTCAAGAGATTTAACTATGCTATCTTCCAGAAGAATTACTGCTTCTGTTTTGTTGTTTTAATATAAAAATATCTTAGTTCCCTGTAAGACTAGAAGATATATTGAGAATAACCATTGCACGGAGAATAGGAATAAATTCTAATTTCATTTAAACCCAAGTGATAAAACAGATAAATTTCTTCTCAATGTGGTATGTAAATTAATGCATCTCTATTTTCTTTTCTTGTATCTATCCTTTTATCTATATTTGCTATTTTATGTCATTTTAAAGTTTGTAAAAATGAAGGATTATACTCTGTATCTTGAATCCTGCACAAGTTATGAAGACACTTGGATCGTTAACTATTCATATGACAGCACTGCTTGAACTCTCTTTGCATATGTCACTTTTGTTTTGTTTTATTTCTTAAAAGTCAATTTAGAATAAAGATGTTATTTTGCATAAATATTTATATATGATTTTTAAAAGCCTTTGTAACAAGTTTCCTGGGGAAATTGCATTGCCTGTCAGCTCTCTAATGTGTCATATTGTTGAAGGTTTTATTCTGACATGTCAAAGCCTTCACCACAATGCAGAAGCTTGGGTTTCAGCTTTCATAACATTTGAAAATAATATGTAAATACATGTTCACACACAAGATTGGAGCACATTAGTTAGAACATCATATCATTATTTTTATTGATTTTATTATTCTGTACATGTTCTACACATTAAATATTAATAAAATAAAATAATATCAACAAATATGCAAAGAGACGTTTGTCTCCATCAACTTTCAATGAATGAAAGATAGTGCTTCAATAGTCCAGAGTCTTTTATGTTCACAGTAGGAAGAGTAAAGCAGCAGGAAGTTCTAATGAAACAGAAGATAATCAAGATATTAGTCATGGTAATGTAACTGATATAAATTTTTATTAGGGATAAGAAAGTAATTTCAAAAAAGTCACTTCAAATTAAATTGAGGAATTAAAGTTAGTGTTTTAGGTATTATTTATTATTAGATATCAATCTTTAAAATAATTTGTGAATTTACATTTTCCTCATGTACAGTGGCTAGCAAATCTGCCAAGTAGGCAATACATTCTCTATTTTATAGAAGAAAAGGAAGCTCAGGTGCATGAAGTGTTTTAAATGAAGAAGGGAATGTCAGGAAATAAACAGATATTATCTGTAAATCCAGTACCATGTCACAACTATCTTCCTGATAAAATACATTTTATAACATCTCTTTTCTATACTTTGAGTAGGTGATATAAGAAAGTGAATATTCAATTTCATCCTTAAGGTACTTATTTTCTTAAAATAGTGACATAATGTACCTTCTGAATTATTTTTATTAGGTAAATGTTATATAGATGATAGACACACACACATATATATACACATATATACATATACAAGTATGCATATACACTTACACACATACACAAAATATATACATATACAGAGAGAGAGACAGACAGAGAGAGAGAGAGAGAGAGAGAGAGAGAGAGAGAGAGAGAGAGAGAGAGAGAATATACAAGCATACAATAGAATTAGAATGCTAGCAACCTGGAATCTAGTAACCCCAAACCTTCTCTGACATATAATACAATATATCATTTTGCAATCTTACTTGGTCAAAATATTTTAGTTTCAAATTATCTCATAGAAATGTGCACAATACATATGAAACTATTTTTATCTCCCAGTATGTAGTGAGTTGGAATGTGATGGAGTCAAGGTCAATTTAAGAATTCTCCATTGAAAGCAATTTGAATTTAGTTTTATATGTCAGATAAATACAACAATCTACATCTACAGAAAAGTAGCCTTAGGAAGACATTCTTGTTTAGTGAAATATTTGTCAAGCTTTTAGAATTCACTCTTCATTACAGATCAAGGACACAGTAAAGTCATCATGAAAATATTATCATCTTAGACAATCTACTCTTTCTTTCAAACATACATTCTTTCAAATAGGCTTTGGTTGTACTTCTGAGTTAGACAAAGCACTGGAAATCAACAGTATATTTTACCGTCAGATTAAATTACCATCATTATCACCATTATTGATCTGCAGTATGTGTACCTGAATTTATCCAAGAAATTCAGCACCATCAATCCATATATTATATAGTCAACAAATAATTAAACTTTAGTTTTAAAAAGTGGCTAAAAATTAGCATTATTTATTTTTTCAATTATGTCAAAATTTAAAGAAATTTGTCACTTTCTACTATAACTATAGGATCATATTATAACTATTACAAAATAAACAGCATTTAACAAACTTTAAATCATCATCATTTAGTATAATAGGGGATTACATGGGAGTATTATATGTGTATATGGATATGCATAAATTAATTGAAATGTTATTAAATGTAATGTCTTTAGACCAGGAGAAATATAACAAAATCATATGTATATATATTTTTCTAGACATAAATGTATGAAAGGAGTCAATGAGTAATTTGTATTTAATACATTAATATTTATTTAATGATTCTCACATTATAATAAAGAAGACAAAAATGTGCAAATTTTTTAAATTCTTTTTTTTATTTTAAGAGACAAAGAAAAGAACATTTTAAAAAGACAAAATAGAAAAAAAAGAAGAAAAGTAGAATACAGATTTCAAAATAATCAACATCATAAAATCGCTAGTTGATACATTACATATTGTTAACTTAACAATAGTTGTTAAAGTTAAAATGTCAGAGCATAAAAAGTGGCTAGACACTCAAAACTCTTCTTTTCAATGATCTAACAAAAGCTCATTAATATGGTCATCTATTTACACACTATATATACTGTTATAGCCTTTAGAGCACTTTCCTTCCCTTTCTCTTTTGTAAGATATTATATCTATTATATTTTTGGATACCATTATTCTGTCCATTCTTGTTATTTTTTACACTAGAGAGACAATGTGATATTTAGTTACGTGAGTCTTGTTTATTTCAATAATGAGGATATTCTCAAGTTGCTTCCATTTAGCAATAAAGGCCTCAAGATCATCCTTTTTTATATCTGAGTAATATTCCATTGTATAAAAATACCACATTTTTTCATCCACTCTGTGGATGGGCATTTTGGTTGTTTCCAAGATTTAGCTATCACAAATTGTGCTGATATGAACATGGGTGCACATATATCATTGTGATATGACCTTTTCAATTTTTCTGGGAAAATACCCAGGAGGGGAATAGTTGCTTTGAATGGAACTTCCAATCCTAGTTTTTTGAGGAATCTCCATACTGACCTCCACAGTAGTCGCATCAGTCTACACTCCCACCAACGCTGGAGAAGTGTTCCCTTTTCCCCATAGCCTCACCAACATTTGTTATCAGTTGTTTTCTTGATGGCAGCCTTTCTTTCTGGGTTGAGATGAAATCTCAATGCTGTTTTAATATGCATTTCTCGAATGACCAGTGATGGTGCACATTTCTTCATGTATTTGCTTTCCATTGTATATCTTCATCTGAGAACTGTGTTTTCATCTGAGATGCCCAGTTTTGGAGAGGGTCTTTGAATTTGCGGAGCTTGATGTTTTTCAGTTGTTTATATGTTCTGGATATAAGTCCTTTGTCTGAAGGATTGTTGGCTAAGATTCTTTCCCATTCTTTGAGTTTTCTTTTCACTTTGTTGGTGATTTCTT
>PVLA01016264.1:0-21404 GCA_004027455.1 Hydrochoerus hydrochaeris
TTCCCGGGCTGACTAAATGTCAAGATTAAAATGTTAATTGATACCTATTGCCCTGAACCTGGGGCGCCTTCTGCTTGGAGTTGAGGTCAATTAACACCTATTGTTTGGGATTGTCCCTGCCTGGCCCTGGGCCTGGGGAGTTTCCTGCTTGGGGCTGGGGGTTGTTGCCAGGGTTGGCAAATATATATTCCAGCTTCTACAAAATAAAGGCGGATTCAGATTCACTCACAGACTGGTGTGCAGTGTTTTCTGTCTCTCAATCGCTGACTCCCTGACCACCTTTGGTAAACCCTAGCCCTGCCGCAGCTGGACTCCGGCAGGAAGCTGAATCAGGAGGATTGCTGTGAACTTGAGGTCAGCTTGGGCTACAAAGTGAATTTAAGGTCAGCCTGAATTGCATAATGAAACTCTGTCTCAACAAAACAAAACTAAACAAAAACAAAACAAAACTGTATAGAATGGTTCTATGATGTACAGAATATGGTGCCAAGTTGCTTTTTTTTTTTTTTTGTACCAAGGATCACACTCACAACCTCATGCTTGCCAGGCTGGCACTTATGCCACTGAGCTAAATCTCTGGGCCCCCAAGTTGTATTTTTGGAAAATGGAGATAGTATAGTAGTTTAGTTTAGTTTAGTTTTTTATGAAAATGTAGTCAGAGTGTAAGCTGCACTGTAGAATGGAACTTGAAAAGTTACCAATTCATTTTTTCTTTTAGAAAAAAAAATGGCTTCCTGAGGCCTAGAGATTAAGGAGGTTCCTGCACCTCTGCTCAGCCCAGATGAATGAACAGAACATGCAAGTGTTAACATCAGGAGGGCTGGAGCCCAGTTCCTCTCCATAAGAAGAGGAACAATGAACTGAAAATGCTTGGAAGGGACAAAGTGAGTAGGAATACCTGCCTTGTTTCTGTGTCTTCCCCCTCTTTCCTTACCTCAAAAGACCCTTGCCCACCTGTAACTAGTGAGATGGTGAGTTGAGGCAAATAGACCTCTCCTTCTCCTCTGAATTAGCATGTAATATATCCTTCCCCCCGACCAAGTCTCCTATTACTGGGTCAGCAGTGAGCAGATGAACCTGAAAATATGAGCCTAAATGACTGGTAACAGTTTTTGTGACCATAGAGATGTACAGAGGAAATAAATGTAACCCTCCCAACTTGCTAGATGTCAGATATATTGAATTCCTTTGATTTTAGAGATGATGAGCTCCCCCTTGTTTCCCACTAGAAAGTGAACTCCACAATTTGAACTTCTCTTAGGTCATTTGGCAGAGCCATTTGGGTGAGATAAGGATCTTCACAATTTGGGACCATTCTGGACCTATTGCAGGTCATTGTGGGGTGCTGATTGATGTGAGAAGAGATGCAGACGGGGAAACAAAATTTCCAAATATGGATTCAGTTTGGTTTGCTCTGGTTTGTTTTGGTTTGCTTTGCCATTCTTTGTTTGCTTTTGTTTCTTTTGTCTTCCTCTTCTCATAGCCATCTTTATTCTCAGAGGAGCAGCAGAGTTTCAGTATCATACAGACTTGTGTAAGCTATTTGGAGCTGCAAGTCATTCTGACTCTTCTTTGTAAGCCAATATAGAGTTCGAGATTCTTGAAAAATTTGTCAACAAAAAGCAATTTGGCTTAAGAGATTTCAAGAGGACAGAGATGCTGGTGGAGTGTGTAAAGAACTGCTGTAAATTGCTCAAAAGTAAAAGTTCTTGTGTTACTTTGAAGCTCCCTAGAAAAGTTTTAATTATCTGTGATTTAGATAAAGGTGATTTTGTTGTCACACAGCATGGCCTGTATAATTGAAAACACATGCTGAATTCATGAAACTGATTTCAAAAACATTCTTTGGAATAACTTTGATTGAGATAATGTCCATGGCATCTTTCTTTGTTCTTTTCTGAATTTTTGGCAAGTACAAGCAAGAACTCTCTGTACTCACTGAGCATGAGAATTTGGCTAATGTCAGTGAGTTTACTAAAGTTTAAATTTCCTCAGTTTGAATAGTCATTGGTTCATTGTAACGTAGTTGTGTTTTAAAATATTTGTCAAAATTTTTTCACTGAAAATTATTTCTTGACATGAGCCACCTCCCTTCCCTAACTAAAGAAATGGAAAAGTTTGACTACAGATGGTTAATTGGCAAAGAAAAAAAAAAATCAGAAAAGAAAAAAAATCATATTCAGAGCAAAGGAGTAAAACTTGCAAGGCTCAGAGAGTCACATGTTTATTGACCCTACCAAAGTAAACAGAGCTGCAAGATTATGAAAGAAGAATCTTATGCATGGCTTCCTGAAAGCCAAAAGCCCTGTTAGCAGATGTAATGGTTAGATATCTCCTGACTTTGCCTTTCTTTGGTATTTGACTCCACGACCTTTAGTGATACTTTTTAGCTCAACTACCTGGCTTCCCTTCGCTTGTGCTGCAGTGACTGTTGCTGGAATCTCTGTGCCAGCCCAACATGAGACAGGAGCAACCAGATGGAGCAGCACCTCAAGGCCCTAAAGACATAGGATTGGAAAAAAGCGGGGGGGAATTGTAACCTGCACTGCAAAGGGGAACTTTAAAAGTTAGCGGGGTCTATTTTTCCCTCTAGAGACAAGTGGCTTTCTGAGGTCTGGGCTATAAAAAGCTTCCTCCACTTCTCAGCTCAGACCAACAACAGAATATGCTCACCCTAGGAGGGCTGGAGCCCAGTTCCTTTCCATGAGGAAAGGGACAATGAATTGAAGGCGCCTGGAAGCGGTAAGGTGTTGGGAGCCATTGGAGGCTGGAAACTGACCTAGGGCATGACCCGGACGTGACCCTACCAAGAAAACAAAGAGCTCTTGGGTCAGCCACATGAAGAAGTTGCTACAACCCAGGAAAACACCAAGCCCCTAGATAATCCAGGCAATGGGTTGCTAGCAGAGGGGCTGAAATTGACATCATCTTTCCCAGTATATAAATAAAGGTGCTTCAGTGGTTGAGCAGTTCCTTTCCTCCCATCAGGAGAGTAAGGGCTCCACCTGACCCCAGCTTTGTCTCTATTTTTCTCATCCCCTCACCAGTCCTTAACCCCAAGAACCTCAGGAGCTGCATTGGGTCGCAGCAGTAAAACAACTGTGAAAAATCTGCATTGTCTCTCTGAGCCGCCATCCCTTCCTGCCCCTTCCTATAAAAGACCCTTGCCAACCTGTAACCAGTGAGATGGTGATTTGAGGCAAATAGGCCCCTTCTTCTCCTCAGAGTGAGCTTTAAATAAATTCTTTTTCCTTAAATATATGACCTTCTTTGATTTGGTCAGTGGCAGCAAATGAACCTGAAAATATGACCCTACATGGTCAATGAAAAGAGCAATCTGACACAGGGGCAGAAAAAACAGATAATTCAAGCCAGTTAATCTAGAGCTGATAAAACTTAGAAATGTAAAATAAAACAATAAAAAAAGAGTAAACTGTTGGAACAAGAGAGATGAGAAATTTCTTCCAGAAAGAAGACTCATGCAAGGCATGCAGTTTTAGCAGCTCATCTCTCCCTCTGCATCTGGACTTCTGGACTGACCTGGAAAAAACACTGGAAAGACAACAAGTTACTTGTTCAATTCTTTCGCACTCATTTCCTTTGATCTACTTTCCTCCCAATATGCACACATGTGCTGCCTGTGTATAAGACCAAGACAAAGAAAACACATTTGACTTCTTTCCCCTTGTGGAAATCCATCAAGAGCTTCTTTCTTCTTACCATTTCTAGTAAGAGTCTCCTACACTCCTCTTTTTGTTCCTAAATTTATTCTTCAATTTTGGAGACAAAGCACTTGGGTTTATACAAAACAAATCATTTCAATAGCAGGAAGTAATAGTACAAAGACTGACCAGGGAGACCTTGGAAAATTTCATGGCAGGTCCCACTGGCTACCAGAGTGAGAGTTCTCTATGGATAATACAGACATAGTAACACTTCCTTTCTACTGTGGTAGAAAAGAAAGGATTAGAAGACTCACAAATTCTTGGTAACATCTAAAGTTATTTTCTCTTTAATTTTCTCTTCTTGAAAAATAGACAGGTTTTAGCCAGATGACTTATAAAATTCTACTTAAATCAAAAGATTAGGGGTTTATTGTCTTCTTGGTGGTATTTATCCATCTGTAAATGGTGTTTCCTCAAAGTAGGTCTTCTAAAGTTATATATCAGTTTACCCCAATAATTGAAACTAGCTTCTTCTCATCACAAAAGAAAATTTACCTTGACTAGTGAAAGAAAAAGAATCACAGATTTGATCTTTATTCTGTTTTTTCTCCCTCACCAGATTAGTCTTCATGGTTTAATTACATTAAAATTAGTTCTCTTTAACCCAGAGCCTAAGAAATATCTCAGCAGGAAATATAATCTAGATATAAATGGATAGTCAGGAAAAGTTTATTTACATTTTCATAGAAAAGCCTTACATTGGACAAACTATCCACATTTAACAAGTTGGGCTTCTGAAACAGTCATGATCTGAGTCAAGATTATTGAATTAAGAGGGAGATCAATATGTGTGTCATCCCACACATATTTTCTTTCATGTCCACTTTTTCCCTTTAAATTCGTTAAAATAAACACAACACCATCTTTTGTTATGGAGCATTACAAAACCATTATTCAAAAATAGGAAACAAAAACTCATTTACTATTTTACTAAAAAGACAGAAGTGCTGCCTACAGAATTCCTGTTTTCAAAAATGACTTTTTGTTTGCTTGTTTGTTTTTCAGTAAAGCTGTAGTGTTTTTATCCCAAGTCTGATTAGAATCCTACAATTTCAGGCCACATGGGCCTTCAGGGTATTAGGGTTCCAAGTTTTAGGTTACCAGAATAAAGTCCAGAGTGGCTTTCTCTGACACAAACTTTGGTTTTACCCAACCCCATCTTTAAACCAAACACGCTGTATTTTTCATGCCTTCCTGTTACTGCAGATACACAGATAGAAAAATTTTTAGACAAAATGTTGCTATTGCTGCTTGCTGGAAAGTGTGAGTGTGTGTGTACAAGGGGGAGGAAAATCCTCAAACCAAACGTTAAATCTCCAGAAAACAGAAAACATGACTTCTTTTGATAACTTGTCTCCATTCTCAGAGTTAGTTCTGTACACAAAAGCCTCCAGTAATGACGATGTTTTCTACTTGAACAGCTTCATCTCCAAACTTCTGCCTTTCCCTAACTGAAAATCAATTTTCATTTACAGTAAACATCCTTTTACTACAAGATCACTCAGCGAACCTCAAATCTACACTCCTATGGATCTTGTTTCACAGTTCACAAATCCATGTCTAAGCATTTACCCAAGGTCCCCTTATCTTTTACTTGGCTGAGCTCAGTTGATGCTCTCTCAATTCTTCTCCATGGATTTAATATTTATCGCAGTCTCAAAACCAGTTTTAGTTACTCAGGTTCTCTCAACATCATTCAGTCTCTTTCTAAGTTTCTAAATTAACCCAAACAGTTGCACATCGTTCTTTTCTGTTGCTATTATTTCCTCACATTTTCCCGTATTAGTAGTTTGTTGGATCATAGGTCTTCTCTCTGCACATTTCTCAATTTTTCCTCCTCCAAAAATCAAACCATTGTAGTTCTACATTTTTCGTATGAATTGATCAGTTGATGATTAATTGATTTTTTGGACTAACAATCTAAAATACAATTATCAACTAGATGACTTGTAGTTAAATGAAAAATCAAGGCTTCTTCAGTTCACCCTTGATTCTTTGGGTGACCCTTCTAACAGCCTCCTTTACCTCCCTGTTACTAAGGGTATAAATAATAGGGTTGAGAAAAGGGGTAAGAAAAGCATAGACAAGGGCAAAAAGCTTGTTTGTGCCCTCAGAGTGCATCACAGGAGGGGCCACATACACAATACAAGCAGAGCCATAGACCACAGCTACTACTATTATGTGGGAGGAACTACTATTTGGCACGATGGGTGCCTGATGGCAGCTTCAGCACAGCTCTCAAAATGCCTCCATAAAACTCTAGAATGACAAGATTGCAGGTATCGATCAAGCCAGTCACCACAATACAGACCTGAGCATGCCAGCCAGTGTCCCCACAAGCCAAATGCATTAAGTTCCAAGTCACAGAAGTAATGGGCTACTTGTCTCAAGCAGTAGGGCAGGGTGGCTCTCACAAGTGCAGATGAAAAGCCAGCCAACCAAGTGGCCCCAACCAAGTAACCATTGCTGTTCCTGTCTGCTCATGAGTTCATGGTAGTGGAGTGGGCGACAGATGGTAAGGTAGCGATCCAATGCCATGGTACACAACAGATAACACTCAGTGAGATCCAAGGAATGAAAAACATACAGCTGTGTGAAACACAAGGTCGATGAAATAGGTAAAGTTCCATGGAGCAAGTTGGAGAGCAGGGTGGGCACCGTGGTGCTAACATACCAGACATCTAGGAAGGACAGGACACTGATGAAGAAGTCCATGGGTGTAGAGAGTCCAAAATCTGTCTTAACTAGGATAATGATGAACAAACTCCCTGCAAGTGTCAGAAGATAAATGCACAGGGTCCCCAGGAAGGCAGATGGTCCTAGGGTTCCAGAGGTAGTGAAACCAGCAAGGACAAATATTTGGATCCAGGTGTGGTTGACATGATTAATGATTCCTAGGAACAAATGGTAGAGGCAGATGAATGACTTTGGAGTCTTTCCTTGTAAGAAACTTTTCCTGAACCGAAAACAAACAAACACAGTATGCAAAAGCCACAAAATAATTGAGGTTACCAAAGCAACCCCATTCGCATTGCAAAAGAGGAACCAAACATGAGAAGTCACAAATGATTTACTCAGTATCTGTTGCTGACTGGAGTCAATGAGGCGTTCAGGTTCCTTGCTTCACAGGGGCACTTGTCCTACCCGGTAGCATTGAGATCTCAGGCTCCTCCAGGCTCTTCCTCCAGCCTCCCCTGCCAGAATACAAATGACAAAAAATTTCTCTTCTTTGTTCTTCTATGTTCTTAAAGTATTCCATAATACCTGAAGATATTCTCTCACACATAGGCTCTGTATTCCACAACCAGCTTTACTAAACTGTATGAAATGGAAACGTACTTTGTAGAAGGTGACCTCTAAAATTCCCTCAGGAGGACTCTTTGGAATTTAGCAATGTTCTTATAAAAGGCTGAAGGAGAATAAAGAATGCCACTACTCAACTGGCATTTTAAAAACTCAGAACTGCTGCACAGAGTGGAAAATTGAAAAGCAAGAAAGATATATTGTTTGGAAGGATGTCAAATGGAGGAATACATATGTAATTCTAATAGGTTTGGGGAGAGGAGACAGTTAATGAGGCTTCTAATGTCCATATTTCACAGATCGGGAAGAGCTGTAACAGAAAAAAAAAAATCCAACCATTTTTTGAGCAATTAGCTTTGTAATTTTATTTTACCTAATTTTAAAACTTGTTTTGTCCAAAGTGAATACTGGGACTGACCATTTCTTCTTTACCACACTTACCCCTACCACAAAATAAAAACTTAAATGTGAATTTTTTAAAAAGCTATTTACAAGTCTTTTAGTCTATGATTCTTGAAAGTCATTAAAAGACATTTGTCAGATTACTATGATATGTGGTCTACTTCAGTGTTCCCAGACTTTTATTTCCACACTTTAACAGACTTCATTTAGGAAACATTTAAGCATCTTCAACATGTCACTGTTATAGCTACTTTCATCTCTCCTGTACAACCCCTGCCAATTACCTGACTCTGATGAAAACAGCAACTGTTGAGTTCACCATGGCATCTTTGCCACCCCAAGACACTTCCCTAGTTTATTGTTCCTGGAAATGTGGGTCTCCCATGGGCACCTTACTTTACTTTCCCTGGAGTTGGGAAGACCAGCTCTCAGGATGGTTTCCTCTGGGGCAAGAGCTTGGGCACAGGGAAGTGAAACACATTTGTTTATTTTGCAAGCAACTTTCCAAATCTCACTTGTGACCTCTGGAATCTCATCCTAGGCACATGACCTCCTCTGGGCCACTAAGAGATTTGCAATTATCATTGACTGATCTGTTAAAGAGGCAGTGTTTGTAGTGTACACCTGCAATTTCAGCACTTTTAGGTCTGAAGGAGGAAGTGTTTGAGTCCAGCCTGAGCAACTCAGTGAGACCATGTATCAAACTAAAATAAAAATAAAACTGTCTTTGAATGTAGTGCAGTGAAAGAAAGCTCCTGGGTTCAATCTACATTATGAAAAAAAGAGAAAGAAAATAAAGAAGGGAGGAAGGAAGGAAGGAAGGAAGGAAGGAAGGAAGGAAGGAGAGAGAGAAAGAGAGAGAAAGAGGAAGAGAAAGAGTGAGAGAGAGAGCTACTTACATATCTTAAAGTGTGAGTATAGAATAACATTGCATGCCCTGAAGTCAAGATCACCTTCTTGAAAATTCTCTTTGCAAGGAGAGTTTTCATTCATCATTGCTAAATTTATTACCCCATTAGCACAGCCCACAAGTCTATTGCCTGTACTTTTCTGCCTATCCTCTTTGTCCTCTTTCCTATCACCATCCTACTTCTACAGTGTCCACCACTATTTATTCATTTTCCCAATTATTGCTTGTGAAATGGCTCAAACACCATCTTAATGCAATGTTCTAAGTTTCTGTCAACACAATTGCTATTATTATTACTCCATACTCTCTACCACTATTTTTATGAAGACAATCCTCATGAGACTGCACAACTTTCATGACCACCTTTAATTATATTTAATTATATTCATAAATGTATTACTTTTTTTTAACCAAGAATTGAACTCAGAACCTCATGCTTGCCAGCCAGGAACCGTGGAGCTGAGCTAAATTCCCAGCCCATAGACATGACTTTCATCAAAAGTTTTGATTTTAACATTTGAGCTTTGGTCTCAGCTAAGTATTATCTCTCAGTGTACACAGAACCATATGGAGTTCAGAAAGATCATACAAAACAATTGTTTATTGGAAGTAAAGTATTTGAATAATTCATAAATCCAAATATACCTGAGTTTTTCAGAGACAGAGATGAGGACAAGCAAAGTGCTAAATTAAATTTATGGCAGGGAAGTAATCATACAAATTTAATAATCATTGCATTAAAACAAAAGAAAATATTGAATGTCCTAATATCAACTTAGAAAAGTATTTATTATTGACAGGTGTAGATTTTTGAATAAAGAAGTAAAAAAAGATATTTGTTTATAAAAGTGCTCGTGTAAACTTGATGGGAAAATTTCTCATTATTATTTGGAAAGTTTGACTGTCTCAATCATTGTTGTCCAGCATTCACCCTATATCCCACTTCCTCTGGTGGATATTTGCAAATATTTTTTACTACATTACTGCATCTCTAACATTCCCAAGCGCCAAGACACCCCTTGTTTTCATCAATATACTCAGAACTGGTTATATCCAGAATGGTCACATTAACTGTGTTTTTTTATTTGTCAATGTAACCTCATCAAATTAGTACTTTTACATTCTTCTTTTGTGACCCATATTCCAAGATGCGATATAATTCCCTATTTGTGTATGTGGTGTTAACTAAGTAGTGTAAAATGACCATACAGTGATACCTCAGTGCACTATTAACCTGTCATAAATCCCTGAGCAGAGGAATTACAGACATTATCAAGAACCCATTGGTACAAAAATATATATTACTGTATTTAGGCTTCCACATGTGATCTTGGTATACTCAAGAGAAATCACTCTGCATTTCTGTGTCATTGCTTTTCTGCGAAAAGGATTTACTCAGCTTTTACTCTGTTTTCAGAATGGAACAAAAGAAAAAGTCCTGAAACAGTCAAGTATACAATAACTTTGGAAGAAAGATTATATGCACCATTATGTTAAAAAGTTTTAGGAACCAAAAAGAAGAGTTCAACATGTTCAAAAAGTCACAGCATGCAGGCAAATATTAGAGAAAATACCAAGTGTTCTTCAGAAATTAAGTTATTATAAGATTTTTTATGTAAATATTTACATTCCTATATGATACATTATTTAAAAATATGATTTACAACTTAGAAAAAGTGATATAAAGTATAAATAAAATGTTATGAGATGTAGGGGAAATAAAAATTGTCTAAAATATCTCTCTTGATAGCTTTTTTTTTTCTCCAGACCTTATTCTGGGAATAGAAATTATATGCTATATAAATAAATAAATAAATAAATAAGAAAATACACCCCTTTTGTTAAGATACTGTATGGGGGCAGAGTGAAACAGAACCTCAATAAGCCATTAATATAAAAAGATAATTTCTCTTAACACAAGACAAAATTGCACCATATAAATAATAAATAAGATTTTAAATTTAAAATTATAACAATACATAATCGTGGTTTTCACATTCACAAATATTTAAGAGTTTACTAAAAAACATTTAATTGAAATTGCTATACACAAACATACTTTTGTTCATTTTATCTCAGTGAATAAAATAACATAATTACTTTGAAGAAAATTTAGTAATCTTTACTCAAATTACATGTGTATTCGCATATGTACCCAGGAACTCCACTTCTAAGAATTTGTATGTAATATCTATAAACTTAGAAAAGTATTCAATCACAGCATTATTTACCACAATGCTGTTTTTAATAGCAAGAGACTGGAAGTAACACAAGAGACTTCCACAAAATACTGGTGAAATTAAAGACAATATAGTACTATGGCACTATTTTTCTAACGTGAGCAAGTACTCTCCATACAAAAGTGAAGATGTCTCCAACATTTATTATTAAGAAATGACGAAGTGAGGAGAAAATAAAGTATATTGCATGGGATCTTGTGCATAGGAATGAGAGATAAAAACTATTGATCTCTTCTATGACTTACAGAAGACACAGCAATCATGCACGAAAAACTGTTGAAGGTTATCTGCATCAGGGATAGGTGAGGAATACAAAGGAGCACATAGATCAGAGTTAGAAGAAAATTTGTTTTTGTCAATTCTTTTAGAATGCTTTGAATTTTGGACCTTAAGGCAAAATATGGTAAAATCTGTGACACTGGAGTGGTGTATGTGGTCATTTGTCAGTGTGTGCAAAGCAACCCTGGTTTCACTGGACATACAGGGTCTTTATTAACAGCACCTCTTTTGTTCTCTCATGTACTTCCATTTGGACTGCAAACTCTGAGACTTAATGCTATCCCAGTGTGAATAGTAGGATTGTGCTGGCTTCTTGTCTTTCCTTTTATAGTCACATACAAATACCATTATGGAACAAGTAGCTAAGTGTTATCTCAAAATGTCAAACACTAAGCACTAGTTCACATTATTTCTTTCCCCCTACATCATATCATTTATAAAAAGAAATCATATTTATAGTGCACAGTGAGCTGGACAGAAAGGTTGCTTCCTGCCAGGGAAAATCCTGATCCAGAAACTCCAGTGAATCTTATCTGTTTCCAGAGTTGGTGGAGGGCAACCCAAGAACTTTACTCACATGTTAGTTGTAAGTGTTGAGAAACTCCATACTAAGGATGACCTAAATTGTGTGTTCTAAAGGGAAAAGCCTAAAGAGGTTGCAAAGGAAAGAAATATTGTAGAATAAAATGCAAAGGAATTTGAACCTATGAATAGATTTATGGAAGAGATTTTCTCCTGTTGGAGATCATAAAGTCATTTGTTTGATGCTTAAGAGTTTATTTGTTCATTTATTTATCCAAACATTTGTTCAAATGTGACCTCCAGGGTGTCCTGGGAAACATGTGAATCAAACATCAACAACATATGCTATGAATTACAGAGTCTCCTGTGTATGAATGCATAGAACACAGAAATAAATATAGCCTGGGAGTGGGGAAAAAGGAACACTGTTCCACTGTTGGTGGGAGTGCAGACTGGTGCAACCACTATAAAAATCAGTATGAAGAATTCTCAGAAGACTGGGATTGGAAGTTCCATTCAACCCAGGTATTCCTTTCCTGGGTATTTTCCCAGAAGAACTGAAAAGGTCATGCACCAATGATATATGTGCACCCATGTTCATATCAGAACAATGTGTAATAGCTAAATCTTGGAAACAACCAAGATGCTCATTTGAAAAAGATGTGGTATAGGTCTGGTGTTTAGCTTAGCAGTCAAAGGGCCCACCCTGGTAAGCCTGAGGTCATGAGTTTGATCCCAGGTATGGGGGGGGGGTCTAATGTGGTATTTTTATACAATGGAATATTACTCAGTTATAAAAAGGATGATCTCGAGGCCTTCAAAGGCAAATGGAGACAGCTTGAGGCTATCTACATTAGTAAAATGAATACGAATCATATTTATAAATATCAAATTGTGTCTCTAGTGTGAAAAGTAATAAGAAATGTAGGAGTAATAAAACCCAAAGTATGTAATTGTTACTGTAAAAAAGAGGAAAAGAAAGTACTCTAAAGGATATAACTGCATGTATGTTTGTGTAGGATTTATAACCATATTATTAAGTTTTTGTTAGATAGGTGAACAGAACTGTATGCGGTCTCACTGTTTGAATGTTTACTTTGTATTCTTTACTTTTGTAACTTGAACAACTACTTCTAGGAGGAAAATATGTAATTATCAACTAGTGATTTCTTACTGTTTTTTTGAAATTATGTATTATTTTACCCTCTTTCTTTTTTGTTTTTTTCTTTCAATAAAATTAAAGATAGATAGATAGATAGATAGATAGATAGATGATAGATAGATAGATAGATAGATAGATAGATAGATAGCCTGGTGTACAGTGAAAACTCCATGCAAGGAATAGATGGGCAGGGTATTATGACTTCAGGCTTGGCAATAACTTGTAAGTAAACTGGAAACTAATTTTTAATCTGTAAATTCCAGAGATCCTCTTCTGAAGACTGAAACCAATGTTTTAACCATGAAATATGTACTAGGTTCCTGGCATGAATGAGATACATAGAAAGTGGGCTGTATGGTGGTGTGAAAGGAGCAAAACAAAAGTATACAGTATAATCCAGTTTATATGCAGGAATCTTGATGTTTGCGAAGAGACACAAAAATATTATTTAAAAAACAACTTAACACATGATTTTTAAATTGTTTATTCCTAGATTTAAATGACATGCACTTTTGAGGAAACAGATTAAATTAAGATTGCAGAAATGGACAAAGTTTTTATAGATTTTATGGGGCTTGAGGTTGACACCCTTTGTATAAGGAAAAGAAAGATTTCAAAAATGAATCTTCAGAGGAGTCTGACAGGGCTTCATGGAATGTTTTGGATTAAGAAAAATACCAAATCTGGAAAGGCTGGATCTAAGTAATATTTGCATTCTAAAATGGTAATATAATGTATGACTATTGTGAAACACAAAGAAATATGTCTGCTTTCTGAGAAAAATTATTTTAGTGTTTATCTCTTGATATCTTGTGGAAATTCCTATCAGCACAATATGCTACTTTTTTTTCCTTCTTGAACACAATGTATGTGTTAGACTTCAGTCAGATTTCCATGAATGCCACTATTAGAATTTTCTCTCAGGCTTTATTTAGAGAGATGAGAATGTTTTCTGAAATTTATTTTCCACATATGAGTGTGGTCCCCCTCACCATTTATAAATTTTATGCAATAATATTAACAGAAATGTATAAGAATTTTCAAAAATGTCTTGACCATTTCTTGTTAGGTCAGATAGATACAAAATTTGATAGATAACAGATATAAGCATTATCTCCTTAATTACATTTTCTGATTGTGACTTGTAAAATTAAGCAATTAGTTATGTTTATTATCCTTGAGTTGCTCATTGTGATTCATCAATGTTAATTCTAATAATATATTTGTGGTCTTCTATACCACAAAGTAAGTACTATTATCTGGAATTATATTTTTCTCTTTCCAATATGTATACTTTTAAATTCTGTACTCTTTTCAGTTATGTGTTATACTAGTCAATCTTTTCTATGGAATTAAAGAAGTTATTGGCATTAATTTAATGATGTTCTTGATCTTAAAGGAAATATTTTATTGTGCATCTGACATTTGACATATAATTAGAGGATGCCTTTCTCAGAATATGGAAGTTTCTTTGTTAATAATTTGATTTTCTTATTTTTAAATCATGAATCATTATTGAATGCCTTCTTGTCACATCAAATTATCTATATTTTTCCTATTATGTTAGTATGAAAAAATGATTTATTTGCTTAATAAATATTTGAATCAACTTTATATTCCTTAGAAACCAAACTCAATCATAATAACTTCATAGAAATTACTGGACTTGGGTTAAACCTACAATATTTGGCTTGATGATTTTACATACTTCTTAATGAATGTGATTACATTCTTTTTTCATAAAACTGGATTGCTTTTGAATCAATTTTTGGCTAGCTTCAAAAAATGAATGTTAGGCTCTATTTCCAGAGTTTCTATTTCTCAAAGTATTTTTGAAACTAGACACTACTTTCTTCAATACTTGGTAGAACTGACTTTGTAACAATCTAGACCTGAAGCTAATTAGTAAAACTTTTAGCTTCTAATTCCATAGTATTAAGATTTTGTGCTTCTCTTAAGTTAATATTACTAATTCCTATGTGTCAATTTTTCTGTAAGGGAATCTTGTCAATTTAAAATTTGAGTCAATTAGCATTCCATTATATTAAAGTAACTTTTCAATTTCAAACATAACTTTGCCTATGGTTCTAAAAATCTTTTATCCACAGTCTTCTAAAAAAAATTCACTTCTGTCTCCATTCTATTTTTATTAGACTTGTCATGAATTTGTTTTATTTGTTTTTAAAAAGAAGATTTGAAAATACTGAATAGATAGACATATTAAACTACCCATTTACTTATTCAGTTCTGAAATGATTATGTTATATTTGAAAGTAAAAATCTATTTAAAATTAATAGTTCTCTTCATTTTGTTGAGATTTGTTTTATGGTCTGGCATCTAATTCAACATGTGCTTGAAAATAATATGGATTCTATGTAACTTCCAATAGGTGAATTTATTAATTAGTCTTTTCAAATCTTTCATATATTTACTTATGATTTGTGTGCCTGGTATTTCATTTACTCCATGGAGGTATTTCAAGCATTTTACTATGATAATATGCTGATTTATTATTCAGTTTTCATTTGTTGAAACAAAATGCTTGACATACCCAATATAGAGCAGGAAAGATGTATTTTGCCTCATAGTTTCAGAGTTTTGGTTTATGTTCATCTGTTTCCAAGCAGGATCATCATAGCAGAGGAGGAGGGAAGCTTTCCATTTCATGGCATCCTGCAGGCAGAGAACAGAGGAAAAGATCCCACAAGCAAGTCACTGGGACTACATGTGCCCTTCTATGGCATGTTCTCCAACATGGCATCACCAAGTGATATATGATTATACTAATGAGTTCATCAGTGGGATAATACACTTCATATTTAAACAGAACATTCTGTTCTTGGCTTCCAGAGTCTCATGTTTGTTTTGTGATGCAAAATACATTTTATCCATTTCTCAGAGGCCACAAATGCTGTTTCAAGTATTGTTCAAATATACAAATTCAAAGTCTTCACTGAAATTCAAGGCAAACTTTGGATGTGAACCATTCTACAAACAGAAACAGATTAGACAATGCCAAGATAACAAGCCACAGAGTAAAGATTCCCATTCCAAAAGGGAGGAATAGGGAAACAGAAAGGAATCAGCCAAAAGCAAGACTGAAATTTTGAGGAGGAAACATTAAGTCCCACAACTCTGTCCATCATCCAGGGTACATGGGGGCAAGATACGAGTTTCAAAGGGCTGGGACTGGCCCATCTCTTTAGCCTTACCAGTTATAGTACAAGTGATCTTTGTATTGGACTGGTTCTGGTCAATTAATGCAGCTTTCACTGGCATATACCTGGCTTCTCCATCATTCTTATGTCTCCATTGTAGCTTCAACCTCACTCTCCACAGCTCCACCCATTTCACTCGTGGAGGTTCCTAGCAAAGTATTTAGCCCATGACATATTTCCAGGCCTTCCTCTGAAGTTTGGGAAAAGCCTCCATGAACTCATAACTCTTGCTTTCTGCGTGTCTACAAATTCAGCATCATGTCAGGGATACAAACAACTCTATCCAAAATGAGCAATGTTTGAACAGCCTTGGACCACTTTCTCAGTGCCCTTTGAATATGAAACAGCTTGGTGGAACAAATCTCCTGGGAACTAATCACGTTAAGAACTGTATCAGAGATTCCTGTAGATTTCCACTGGAATGAAAGGTTAATTCTTTTATATATTTTGGTCTGCAGCTCACCAATTCCTGAAACTTCTTTGAGCCATTTATCTTATAATTCCAATGCAAAATCTTGACTTCTTTTTAAATGCTACTAATCTTTTCAACAACTTTACAATTGTGGAACCAGTTTTAAATTCTCGGTTTGTTTATTGTCCAAACTACAAGCCATTAATAGTTTTCTGCTTTGCTTTTCACTCCTGATTCTCCCTTTAATCCTGGCTAAAAGCAGCCAGCAAAACACATGTCACACACTTAACAATGTGCTGCCTTGAAATTTCCTCCACAAGAATAATTAGTCCATCACCATTACATTCCATCCCTTACAAAATCTTAAGATATGGCAAAATTTAGCCAAGTTATTTGTCAGAATGTAACATCAATGATCTCTCACCCAGTTCACAACAAAGTCCTCATTTCCATCTAAAACTTCATAGGCACAGTATTCCCTGTCCCAATTTCTAGTAAGGCTGTGATCTGAATGCATTCCAGAATTACCTCTGAATTATCTGCTTACATCATTCTAGACATTCACTAGCACAGTTCTTCAGACTTTTCCAAACTCTACCTGAAAGTTTTCTGTACTATATGGTCAAGTATAGTCACAGAAAAGCAACAAACAACCTAACATCTCTTGTATCCATCTTTTCTATTAGTTAGCTTTCCAGCTCTTAACAAAATACCTGACACACACAACTTAATGAAGGATTTCTTTTGGTCATGGTTTTAGACGTTTCAGTCCTGGGTTAGCTGACTCATGGCAGAATCATTGTGTCAGAAGTGAATGGTAGGGGATTGCTGCTGCTTTCATGAGATCCAGAATGCAGAAAACAGAGAAAGAAAGTGAGAGAGAAAAAAAAAAGGGTGGGACTGGAACAGCACAAATTTTTTTGAGGCACAACCCAGAATCCTGTTCCCTCCAATAAGGGCTCACCTTGTAAAAGCTCATCTTTCTGGGGCTGGGGGTTTAGCTCAATAGCATAAGAGCCTGCCTTGTAAGCACGCTGTCATGAGTTCGATCCCTGGTACCGATAAAAAAAAAAAAAACCTCATCTTTCTAATGAGCTCATCAATAAGGCACCCTACTGGTAACATTCATGCCCTCAGTGCACAAATCATTCAGGCATATAACATATTTTAACTGTAAGAGTGCATTCATTTTTCTTATGTTTCTCCCATTACATCAAAATGCGTCCCTGGAAGCCACAAACCACCACTGCATGAAGAGTGAACAAAACATAGGCAGCCTGGCCAGAGACCCTTGAGAAGCAAAGCTGAGCACAGAGCTGGGTTCCCTCTATCCAGATATGACTTCCAAGCAACTGGCCAGTTTAGCTCAGTGGTTCTCAGCTTTCAATTTGCATCCAGACCATTTTGAGACCTACTAAAACACAGTCTACTGGACCCTGCCTTGGACTTGTCTCATTTCATGGATCTAGACTGCATATTCTCACTAAAAAAAAAACCAAAAATATCTATCTATGATTAAAATCTACCTAAGAAAATTCAAGGGGTATACTTATCCCATAACAAATCAAGATTAGAAGAAATTTAGGTCTGCATGTTTAGAAGACATTTGAAAAGAGTTTTCAACTTTTCACAAAGTGAGTCAAAGAACTGCATCCATGACCTACAAAACAGTGGAATTATTTTTAGATTATCATGACTGTAGACAACCAACTATCCTTCCAAAATGACTCTACATCTCAGGTAAATCATGATTAAAAATATTTCTTCTTGCTAGAGTGAGTTAAGTAAAAAAAAAAGTAGCCTAACTCTTGTATTCACATAGGTTCTAAAACCTCCACTCATGCCAGCAATTCTAGGGAGAGTAAGAATTCTCAGCATGATCAGACCATCTAATTTTTCAGGACGATGCCCTTCTTTCCTTTTTCTCAGTAGAATTAAATATTTTGATTGGGTCAGTTTACTTATTAGCTGATTTGGGAAATATAGTTATCCAGCGTTCTGCTGTGAGTGATTTAACAAGAAAATGGATATATACATAATATTTCAGTATAAATGGTATGTCTATGTAGTCACGGGTCTCCATACAATCAGACAACAAGGAATTAGGCAGGAGCATGGGATGATTCTTTGAAGCATAGTCCCAATTCTTACTTTTGAAATAAGATAGAGAAAGAAGAGGATGACTTCAAAAAGGTTGACCAGGTAACCCTTAGAAATGTTCATGGCAGGATGCATCAGCTACAGGAATGAGTGTTCTCAATGGGTAACACAGTCCTCCAGAAGAAGTCTGTGATTCCCAGAGCCTGCATTCCCTTCCCCTTGTACTGGGTGATACTCAAGGCTGTAGGCTTTCTGCTTAAGGCAAGAAAAAGAAAAAACAATTAGAATCTAAGTGTTATTATGGTACCATGGAAAGAATTAGAGAATCTTGGTGCTAGCTCATTCCTAACCTATTATTTTGTTGTCCATAAACTGTTGAAGTTACTTCCTAACTCGTGACATAATTTTGTCTTCTGGAAAGACAGATTTTGGGTAGTTAACATGTTTAGTCCTGCTTAAGTAAAAACCTCAGTAATTTATTTTCTTCTATTGGAATTCATCCAGCTATCAATGGTGTTTGTTCAAAGGAAGTCTTCAAAAGTTTTGTGCTGGTTTTCAGGTTACAAATGAGCACATATTTTCTCTTAAAATCATGTAAAATAATAACTAAGCCACCTTGCACTTGACAGAATTTTTAATTTGTTAGTTGAAAATAAGGAATACAATTTATACCTTGTACTCTGAATAACTACAATCGAGACAATAACATTCAATGTGTTAATTATTGTAACACTCCTACTAACCTCTTTGAAGCTGTTTTACTGTTATTTTTATTTTTTCTCTTTAAAATAAAAAGTAAATAAATTATAAATATTAAAAAAGTAAGAAACATAAAATTCAATTACTAGATCACTTTAAAATTTTTAAACTGCTGCACAGAGCATTTCTGCTTCAAAAATGAATTTTCTTTTTGAATTTTCAATAGATCGGTGAACATGTCAACTTGAGATGGAAAATCCTTGAGAGGAATTTCTACTTGTTCTGTGCCTGTGGTCAGAAGACACTCTTCACAAAAGTACTAGATAGCTAGGCGTGCATGTTACGAGGCACAAGTAAAGTGTGAAGTTCTTCAGGAGAATATCATAGCGTCTGTGAGACTTGGTTTTGTTTGTCTACTCCCTTTCTTACAATCTATACACGCATCCCAATTTTCATCACCTCTATTTATTGCAAATATCCATATAGCAAATTAAATTATCCTTTCCTTGGTGTCTGAAAGAAATGTTTCAGGTATTACTTATTTTTTGAAGTAGGAAAAAATGTAAGAAACAGATTGAGAGATGGGGAGATTTCAACCACCTGCCCACCTCCCCCACACCCCCAAAAATCCTTTAAGCTTCTCGAAAACAGAAAATGTGCCTCCTTTCCAATTCTTGTTTTGGTTTACAAAGACAATTTTACACGGTAGGGACCCCAGTGACAGGTTAATAACTGAGTACTTCAAATTCAAAATGAAAGATTTGTTTCTACAAATCTTAACCATCAGTTAATTGAGTGTCTTTGCCTCTAGACTCCTGCTCTTACCTATTAGAGTGCATTCCAGCTACAAATATCCTTTTACTAAATGGCCACCAAGGGACACATAGGTTCACACTCTTATCCATGCTCTTTGTGTAGCTCACTGGTGCACACTGAAACATTTACCCAAGCTGTCCCTGTGGTTTTCTTTAGGTATCTTGCAATATAGTCTGTGCACCTTCTCCCAAGTATCCATTCTTAACCACAACACCATAGCCACCTTTGTTCCTTCACATTCTCGCAACAAAATTCAACAATCATTCAAAGTCAACCAAAAATTACCCCTGAAATTTCTTTGTTGTTGTTGTTGTTTCTCAATTTACAAATCCATTTCTCATATGAGTAGGTTATGGGACTATATTTCTCTGTTACTCTTCTCAAATTATGCTAATACATGAATGTATACATTGCATACTATATTTCATAAAAGATATGACCTATAGTCAAATTAATTAGTTGATTTTCTTGATTAACAAAGGGAATTCTACAATCACCAAGGGGATGAACTATGATGCCTATCAGCACCAGGGGTTCTTCAGCAAACTCTTCATTCTCTCAGAAATTATTTTAATAACCCCTTTCATTTCCTTCCTACAAAAGGAAAAGCAAAAGAGTTGAAAACAGGGTTAAGAAAAGAATACTTAAAGACATAATCTTGTGTTTGCCATCAGCACACACCACAGGGGAACATACATACACAATTCTGGCAGATCCAAAGAATGAGGTAACTACAATCAAATGAGAGGAACAGGTAGAAAAGGCTTTGAAAGGATGGACAGTTGAAGGCCACTTCACAATAGCTTTTTAAATATCTCCGTAGGATTCTAAATTGACAGCAAGAATACATGTGTTCACCAATTTCATCTCCAACATTCTGCCATCTCTAACAGAGAGTACGTTCTCTGTAGCAAACATCCTCTTACTGAAGGATCACAAAGAGACCTGAAAATCTACACTCCTATGGATCTTGTCTCATAGCTCATGAATCTATGTCTGAACATTCACCCAACGTGCCCCTTATTTTTCTTCTGGCTGAGCTCAGACGATGTCCTCTTGACCCTTCTCCATGAATTTTATCTTGATCTCAGCTCATAACCAGTTTTAGTTCTTCAGGTTCTCTCAACATCATTCAATCTCTTTCTAAGTCTCTAAATTAATCCCCAGAAGTGCACTTCACTCTTTTTGTTCCTATTATTTCCTCACATTTTCCCATATTAGTAGCTTGTGGGACCATATGTCCTCTCTTCACATTTCTCAATTTTTCCTCCTTCAAAAATTAGTCCATTATAGTTCTGCATTTTTCATATCAATTGACCAATTGATGGTTAATTGATTTTCTTGACTAACAACCTAAAATGTAATTATCAAGTAGATGACTTGTAGTCAAGTGCAATGTCACAGTTTCTTCAGTTCACCCTTGATTCTTCGGGTGACCCTTCCAACAGCCTCCTTCACCTCCCTGTTACGAAGGGTATAAATAATAGGGTTGAGAAAAGGGGTAAGAAAAGAATAAACAAGAGCAAAAAACTTGTCTCTGCCCTCAGAGTGCATCACAGGAGGGCCCACATACACAATCCAGGCAGAGCTATAGAACAGAGTTACTACTATTATG
>PVLA01016265.1:0-21412 GCA_004027455.1 Hydrochoerus hydrochaeris
TTAGGTTGTTTCTAAGATCTGGTTATTACAAATTGTGTTGCTATAAACATTGTGTGGTATGATGTTTTCAGTTCTTCTTGGAATATGCCTAGGAGTGGAAAGGCTGTGTCAAATGGGACTTCCAACCCCAGCTTTTTGAGGAATTTCCAGACTGACCTCCACAGTGGTTGCACCAGTCTATACTCCCACCAACAGTGCAGAAGGGTTGTTTTTCCCACAGTCTATCCACCATATTTGTTGGTATTTTTCTTGATCCTGGCCATTCTTTCCAGAGTGAGATGGAACCACATTGTTTTAAATTGCATTCCTCTAATGACCAATGATGATGAACATTTTTTCATATATTTATTTTCCATTCATATTCCTTCATGTGAGAATTGTACATTCCTCTTGGATGCACATTTTTGAATTTGGTCTTTGAATTTCAGGGGTCTGATTTTTTTTAATTATTTATAAATTCTAGGCTGATTCCTTTATCTGAAGGTTGGTTCACTAACATTTTTTCCCAGTTTGTGGGTTTTCTATTCACTTTTCTGTAGATTTCTTTCAACATGCAGAAACTCTTTAATGAGGTGTGATCCCAGTTATTGATTCTGGGCAGTATTTACTGTGCAAGTTGGTTCTTGTTCATGAATTCTCTGCCTACCCATATGTCTTTGAGATTTTTACCTTTTTTGTCTTCCAAAAGATTTAGTGTTTCTGTTTTAATATTTAGGTGTTTGATACATTTTGATTTTAGTTTAGTACATGGTGACAGGTATGGGTCTCATTTTATTTTTCAGCATATGGATATCCAGTTTTTCCAGCACCATTTATTAAAGAGACTATCATTCTTCCAGTGAACATGTTTGGCCCATTTATCAAAGATAAAGTGGTTGAGTGTGTTTGCAGTTTTGATTGCATCTTCTAGTCTTCCATTGATTTTCAGATCTGTTTTAATTCCCGTATCATGTTGATTTCATTATGGTAGCTTTGTAGTATAACTTCAAGTTAGGGATTGTGAAGCCTCCTGCCTTGCCTTTGCAGCTTAGAATTGCCTTTGCTATTCTAGGTCTCTTCTGGGTTCCAGGTGAATTTTATGAGTAACTTCTCTAGATTTATGAAGTATGTTAGTGGTATTTTCATTAGGATTGTGTTGCATCTGTATGTGCATTTCAATAGAATGGCCATTTTCACAATATTTATTCTTTCTACCATGAACAAAGGATGTCTTTCCATTTTCTGAGGTCCTGTTCAATTTCTTTTTTGTGGGTATTATACTTTTCCCTGTACAGGTCTTTTACTGCTTTCATTAGATTAATTCCTATGTTTTTCATTTTTTTTGGATGCTAGTGTAAAGGCTGTGGCTTCTCTTATATCTCTTGGGGATATTTTTGTTATTGTATAAGAATTCTTTTGATTTTTGAGTATTGATTTTGTATCTGGCTCTGTTGCTGAATTTATTTATTATTTCTAGAAGCCTTTCAATGGAGTGTTAGGGGTTTTCTATGTAGAGTATTATGTCATCTGCAAAGAATGATAGTTTAACCTCCTCATTTCCTTACTTTACTCCTTTTATTTCTCTCTTGTCTAATTGTTCTTTCTAACATTTCCAGTACTATGTTGAATAAGAGTAGTGATAAGGAACATCCTTGTGTTGTGCCTGATTTCAAGGTAAGGGCCTTAAATTTTTGACCATTGAATATGACGCTATCATTTTGTCATAGATGGGCTTTATCATATTGAGGTATAGACCAACTTTTCCAACTCTCTGTAAGGTTCTTATCACAAATGGATTTTGGATTTTATCAAAAGCTTTTTCTGCATCTATAGAAGTGATCATTTGATTCTTACTTTTGGCTCTATTGATATGGTGGATTACATTTAGTGATTTACTTATTTTGAACCATCTCTGACTGCTTGGGATGAATCCCACTTGGTTATGGTGTATAATCTTCTTGATGATTTGCTGCATACTGTTTGCCAATACTTATTGAGAATTTTTTCATCTATGTTCATTAGGGAGATTGGTCTGTAGTTCTCTTTTTTAGTTGTGTCTTTCTCAGGTTTTGGTACTAGAGTAATATTTGCTTCCAGGAATGACTTAGGGAGAATTTCTTCCATTTCAATTTCATTGAAGAGTTTGAGAAGTGTTGGCATTTTATCTTCTTTGTATTTCTTGTAGAATTGTGCAGTGAATCCATCTGGGACTGGGTTCTTCTTTGTTGTTAGGGACTTAATTAGATTTTCAATTTCATTAATAGAATTTGGGTTATTCAGTAGTTTTACATCTTCTTGATCCAGCTTTGGTGGTACATATGTTTCTAGGAATCTGCATTTTTGCTGTGTTATCAAAGCTATGAGAGTAGAGGTTTTCAGCATAGGTGTTGATGATCTTCTGTATTTCAACAGAATCTGTGGTGATTTCACGTTTTTCATTCTGTATTGCACGAATTTGAGTCTTTTCTTTCCTTTTTAAAATTAGATTGTATAGGGGCTTATCAATTGTCTTTATGCCTTCATAGAACCAAGTTGTTGATTCATTGATTCTTTGTTTTGTTTTCTTAGTGTCTATTGCATTAATTTCTGCTCTAATCTTTATACATTCCTCAATTCTTTTGGCTTTCAGCTTGGCTTGCTCTTCTTCTTCTAAAGGTGTACTATCAGGTTTTTTATTTGTGTACATTCTATTTTCCTAATGTGGGAAATTAGTGCAATAAATTTTTTCAGAGTACTGCTTTCATTGCATCCAACTGATTCTGGTAAGTTGTATTTATATTTTCATTTGCTTGTAGATAATGTTTAATTTTTTTATAAATTTCTCCTGTGAATCATTGATTGCTCAAGAGTTTGTTATTGAATTTCCATATGTTTGTGGGGTTTTTACAGTTACTTTTATCATTAATTACTAGTTTCATGGCACTGTATTCTGATAACATGCATGGAAAAATTTCAATTCTTTTGCAATTACTTAAATATGTTCTGTGGGCTAGTATATAGTCTATTTTTGAGAATGTCTGATGTAGTGCTGAGAAGAATTTATATTGTTGGATGGAACACTCTGTACACATCTATGAAGTCCATTTGTTCACATATGTGATTCAATTGTTATTTCTTTGCTAATTTTTTTGTCTAGTTGATCCGTGCCTTTGTGTCAATGGTGTGTTAAGGTCTCCTGTTATAATTGTGTTATTGCTTATTTGATTTTTCATTTCTTTTAATACTTGTTTTGTGTGGATGGGTGCTCTGGAATTTGGTGCATATATGTTTAAGATTGTTATGCCTTCCTCTGGAAGTTATCCCCTAATGAGTATGTAGTGACCTTCTTTATCTCTTCAGACCATTCTTGGTTTGAAATTCACATTGTCTGCAAACAGAAGAGCTACCCCCACTTTTTTGAGTTCCTTTTGCATGAAGTATTGTTTTCCATCCTTGGACTGTCATTCTATGAATTTCTTTTTGGGTTAGATGGGTTTCTTATAGATAGCTTATGGTTGGATATTGTTTCTTGATTCATTCTGCCAGTCTGTTTCTTTTAATTGGTGAATTGAGGGCATTTACATTAATGGTTAATTATATTACATTACATTGCATTACATTACATTAATAATGTTATATATCCTTTTAGTGTGGACGTGTTGTCTGTCAACTGTTGTATCTTCCACTTTCCATTGTGTTTAATTGTCTGTCTTGCTTAGTGGATCTTTCCTATGTGTATGTAGAATGTCTTTGAGTATTCTTTGCAGGGTTGGTTTGGTGATCATGAAGTTCTTCAGCTGTTCTTTATTCTTGGAAGTATCTTATTTCTCCATCCATTTTGAAGGACATTTTTGCAGGGTACATCAATCTTGGTTGAAAGTCATTTTCTTTAGGATTTGAAATACTTTACTCCATGCTCTTCTTGACTTCATTTTTTGTGTTGAGACGTTTGCTGTGAATCTGATAGGTTTTCCTTTAGAGGTGATCTGTGATTTCACTCTAATAGCTTTTCATATTCTGTTCTTATGTTGGATTTCTGGGATTGTGATTATTATGTGTCTGGGTGTAGTTTTATTTTGGTTATGGCTATTTGGATTTCTACATATTTCACTAATCTGTACATCAGTTTCCATTCTCATGTTTGGAAATTTTCAGCTAATACTTCTGTAAATAGCCTCTTGATATGTTTTGTGCTGTCCCCTTGTTTTTCACTTATCCCTTTTGAACTTATGTTGTTTTTCTTTTTATCATCTTGCAACTGTTGCATTGTTACTTCCTGATTCCTTGTTATTTTAAAAAGATCTTTCCTTTCTTGTTCTCTAGCTGCATTCTTATCTTTGATGTCTGTAATTCTACCTTCACTTTTGTTGAGGAGGTTTTGTTAACATTCATTAGAATTTTTGATTTCCTGTATATCTCTTTGAATCTGCTTCATGTATTCTGTTTGCTTCTTATACTATTCATTCAGGGATTCTATCTTTTTGGTTTGTTCCTCTAATTTTTTAGCTGTGTCTTCTTTAGATGCATTCACTATTTCTTTCACTACTTTTATCATTTCTTCTTTTAACTTGGAGAGTATTTCTGAATTGAGTTCCTTTATAGCTTTCTCTACTTGCTTCTTTATTTCAGTTGATATCATTTCAGGTATTTCACATGTGTGACTAGTGTTTTCTTCTATGTACGTGGCTCCCAGGCTTTCCTGGGATGGGCTGGAGGTTTGAGATTCATTTTGGACTTTTTTTTGTCATTTTCCTATATTTCTGTGTTTTAAGTGATATTCCAAAATTTTCCCTGGCTGTGTTGGAAATCACCTCCTGCACCCCAGCTCCCTGAGTCATGCTGCATTGTCTCCCCTTGTGGCACAGGCCTTGCTCCCCTCTTAGTAAGGGCCTATCTCCTCTCTTGGTGCAGGACTGGTCACCTCTGGTCACCTCGTTGAACAAAGGTCGCTGGGCATGGTCCACTCAATCCCACGAAACCTCACCAGGTGAGTGCAGTGTCCTAGGGGGCTGATCTGGCACCCAGCCAACAAGATTGATGTCTCAAACTATCACCAGGGCTGCACTGGACACCTGGAACTCACTTGGCCACACTAGCCTAAATTCCCTCTCGGCACGGGTCTAACTCCTCTATTGGTGTCAGCCTGGTTTCCTAGTTCTGTTTTCTGTTTCAATCTTGCTATCTCTAAGCCCTTATTTTTATGAATGTAACATCCCCTGATTTACTATAGGGCAGTCGTAGGGTGTGCACCCCCACCTGTGCCTGGATCAAGTAGAAATCATTTCTCTTCTTTTTTATGGATTCCACTTTTTGAGCAGCCAAAAATACTTTTATTTTACTATTTATATTCTTGTAAAAAAAGAAAAATATCACTGCTAAATTTTTGCTTTTGTCCACAGCTACATGCCTTATCATTATGAGTCCCTGAGCTAAGTTTCTACCAAATTAACAGGTTCAACAATTTTCTCTGTAATGATTACATGTTGGTTATGGTTAACAGTCTTGCTCTCTACCTAATAACAGTGCCTCTTGAAAAAGAGATTTTCTTGTAAGTGTGCTGATGCAGTTTTTAATTACCAAGCATGTACCTAACCAGATTTAATGAGATGGGTGTATCTGACCTCAAGTGCATAAATTGCTATTCCTAGGCTTCAAGCTTTTGACTCATCTGAGCCCCTAATTCACTCCTTATAAAATATTGGAAGGCAAGCAACAGCAGGTTCCCTATGAAATTCCTGCAGATTAATTGGCACACTCTGTGTGTGACACCTCCACAGTACACAGGCACTTTATTGGTCTTAATGTTAAATGCATTCTGTTTTTAATTCATTTTGGATTCTTGAGTGTTTTTGTACTTACAAGAGGAGATGGTAACTGAATTTTTGCCACTCCACTTTTGTGTCACAGTGATATAGTATGTGAAAAATGCAGATATTGGAAATGAAATTATTAGTGAAGGTGTATTTTACCCCATACTTTCTGAAGAACAGACCATTGTGGCAATGTGAGACAGAGCACAGGAGCTTACCTCATATTGATAAATGTGTAGAATAAGACATGAAGCAGCTACATCAAAGGAGCAAAGGTCTAAGGGCACTATGTGTGTGTTTCTGTCACTGTCTGTGTGTGTGTGAGCACACAGGGGTTCTACCATCCCACCAGGAGTCCCCTCCACATTCTTTCTCTGCACAGCTCATGACTTGCATTACAGTGCAGCTCAGCCCCTCAGTGCCTTAAGCTCAATTTGCTGTCTACATGTGGTTGTTTTTCTTCACACTGATCTCACTCCCTCTCTCACAGAGAGAATCAGAGCAGAGTCCTCAGGGTCACAGAGGGCAGCAGCCACAAAACAGCCTCTTGGACTGATCTCTGGAGTTTAATGTATTGTAATACTGAATTAAAGTGGGTGGTAGACACAAACCCCAGCACCTCTGTGCACAAATTATTTCAAACCTAGAAATTACTCAGGAGTAAACTGTAGGAGATAGCACATTCAGACAACTGATGATGTTTTGTAAAAAGCTTGAAAAAATAGTGCCTATGAAAGATACTCTGTACTACTGCCTTCTATCTAAGTTGAGCACCTTGACAGGGGGTAACTGAGGTGTCTTACATCCAGCTCAGATGACACTATGTCCAGCTCCCATCTGATCTATCATCTCTCTGTCACCTAACCCTCATATTCTCCAAGAAGCCACCAGGACAGGGGTGTTAGGATCCAGAGAATGCCTTTAGACCTCTGGAAGTGTCTTCTTGAGAAGGAAGAGGCCACTGCAGGTGGCTTAAGCCTGGATTTCTTGACATTCCTTCTTTGTTCATTTTCCATGGACAGGTGTCTCCCAACTTGTGAGACACAAGGCTGACAGAATTATAAGGTGCTTTGACAGGGCCCTAGTGCTTCTTGGGATCTGAGCCCTTCTTTTTCAAATCCAGTGTCCTCAGGACCTTCCTTCATGGTACTGCAGTCCCTTCAATGTGAAAAATCAAAATAAGGATGCAAGGTTGTAAAGGTCTTTAAATTCCAACCTGGATTGCCTACAGTTTGCATTATGCTTCTGGAAAGTCATCATCCTCTGTGAAGAAAACAACTTTTCTGGCCCAGACATCTATTGGTGTTGCCAAAGGGAAAACTATGACATTTGTGGATGAAGGAGTCCTGCCAATTATGCCTTCTAAGGCCCCCTAGAGGAGACAGATAAGTAAAGGATTGCTATCTTTACACACCTCTAATATTAGATCATTCAGTGATCCAGATACATTCAGTGATCCAGATACTGGGGAAACATGGTCCTTTATTGGAAATTGTTCTTGAGTGAGGTGCAGGGCAGGTCCTATGATAAGTTATCCTCTGCTATTGCCACTTCAGGTGGGGGCCTGTCTTGATCTTATGCATGCCCTCGAGTGTCTCCTACACAATGCAGGAGGTGACTCTGTATCAGCAGCTTTGCCAACTGAACCTGGAGGTGTGGTTTCAGGGTCACCAATTGGAGGCAGCAGTTCCCTGGTTAGAGGGTGCATCTCCATGAGAGAGATACACATTCTGTAAGACACATTCTCTCTAAGAATGACACAGTGCTGGTCTGGTGGGTTCCAGATACTAGTCTTTTCTATACATGATTTCAGAATCTTAGATAGACACGAACACAAACATTCTTGAATCTGTCAGGTTTGTGACCAGTTGGTTGAAGGAATATGTCTGTCAGGTGTGTCCTTCTGGGTCTGTGACTCTAACTGCACCTCATGGAGCTCCTAAATGTCCCAAATACCTAGTTGTGAAAAATCTTGCAGTGACCACAAAAGGGAGATGGAGAAATCGGCTTGAGGCTTTGGGGTCTCTGAGCATGGTGTGGGAGGTGGTGGAGGCAGAGGCTTCTCAAGGCAGTTTTGTCCACTCCTTTGTCTCTGCTGCTGTCTGAAGCTTCACTGAGATCTCTCAGATGAACCTGGGTCCTGAAGCTCCCTCAGCTTTAATCCTCTCTCATCACACTCTTTGGCTGACACTGTGGGATTCTGTACTCACTAGGATTTCCTATCATGTGATGCCCACAAGAAATGTCTAGATATTTGGATCATTATCACCTGACAACTGTTCCTTTCTGTGGTACAGCCCATTTGCTTTCATTTATTTCAGCTATAAACTGTTTTAAATCCTCAAGGTGATATTTGAAAGCTGAGTGGTTGTTCTGTACTTGGAATAATTTAGCTCCACTAGGATCCATTTCTGGAAATATCTTTCTTGAGCACCTTCTTTGGGGACCAAGCTCTATATCTATTTTTCAATGATGAGTCCTCTCTTCCCCTGTTAGTGCCCTGTGTGATATTTATTAACATTCTGCTTGAGATTTTGAGAGCTTCTTGAGGTAATACGTGATCTGTGTGGTGCCTAGGAGCTTGATGTGGCAACCTTGTGTCTTCTGCTGTCCTCCAGTCATCTAGTACCTCCCCATCAGTGGTCCCTCCACTGTGGGTCTGAGGCACCTGCTGTACCAGGTGGCAGGGCTCTGCTGGGGTTCTGGATATCCTGTATTTACTGTTTAATGGGTGATCATTCAGTTTGAATTTTTATTACTTTGATTCATCAATGAAAAGAACATGATGTATTTTATCCAGATTTTAAAATGTGGGTAGTAATTTTCAATATATTTACAGCTTGGAGCAAATGCCAGGTACATATTCAGTAGCAAAATTTGAACTCTTATTTGAATCAGGGTTGTCAGAACAATAATTGAATATTATATTTGGACATCCATGACTGGATGCACATTAACAGAGAAAGCAACTGAAGGAAATTTATGAAAAGTATTAGATATTTCAGGGATCATTGGTTAGCTGGAAATAAGAAGATCCATCAGAGGGGTCTGGCTAAATCTCATGTCATGACCTGTTCTGAAAGATGTCCTTGTTTTGGGCTGAAAACAATAGATGCATCTGTTACATCAAATCAGCAACAGGATATTTCAGTCATTAACCACAAGACATATCAGCGATGATGGTGGTCAGCTCATGTGCAAGGCAGGGAGAGGAGGTGTAGGTGCATCTGACTTCCCAGGATGAGTGTGACCATGAGGTCCATGGTCACATCTGAGGGACAGTAGTCTGTATGTGAGAATCTTATCTCAGCTCTGCCTTCAGGAGAAAGGCAACTGTCGGAGGTCAGCGTGGCAAGCTTTTGTTCTATTCATTATGAACCTGGTTGAAAGACCACAATCTTATGACTGTCACTAGCTATACAGGTATGTTTGAATATTTTTGGCAAATATATATATATATATATATATATATATATATATAGACTGATAAATACAGAATTAATTGAGGCAACCTGAGATAAAGGAAAGAAAATATGTGAAGGAAAATCTATGAGAATCTAAGAAATAGTAAATACTATGATACTAAAGTATTTAATATGAGAGAGACAAACAGAAAGATAGAGAGAGAGAGAGAGAGAGAGAGAGAGAGAGAGAGAGGGCCAGACAGAGAGACGGAGAGACATGTTTATTTATGAATCCCTAATTTCTAAATTCTAAATGGAAAGTTCAGACCAACGTCCTGCTCAATGCACTGTCACAGGATGAACACACTGAAAACCCTGGCCACTGCCCTGAGTCCAATCAGGTTGCCCCTCCCTTCCTTCATAAGATCTCGGTGTGCTATTGGGGCTGAACCTGGGGACCAGGTCTTCTGAGGAAGCTGAGGAGAAGAGAGGGCCGTGAGTTCTCAGAACTTAGAAATAGGATTAATTTGCTAAAATGAAGCATTTATTCATGAATGAGACAAGTCTTTGTCATCCAAAAAATGAGTACATTCATTTTAAATGATGACTAATTGTCATATTAAAGAAAGCAATTTTATGGATCAGTCCAGAATGAAGCTGCTAGGTTGCTGAGGAGAAATTTGTTTTTCAGCACAATGGAAGTGACTTCCATAGAAAACAAGAGTAGCAAATTATGAGCAATGATTCCTGTCAATGCCTACATCACAGGCCTGAGGCATGTAGAGGGCCAGAGCAGGAAATGGCTTGGATAGGGAGTGTCATGCCAGATTATATAAGCACATCATTAACAACACTGCATTTGTACATGAATCTGGTTTTTGAGTTTGGCGGTCACAAGAACACCTTGCTAGATAAAAGCACCGGAGATTTAACTCTGGATTCACACTGAGATCATGTCACTGTGTCTTGAACAGTGAAACATGATCTTGCCCTTGCAGGACATACCATTAAGTTGCAGGGAACAGTGGTTCTTGTTTATGTCAGCCATGGAGGAGATGCAGCCTTGGAAAGCCAGGTGGTAGTTTGTGCCTCCTAACAAGTACCCCATCCACTGTAGCACATTCCCAGGATGCTGGAAGATCCAACTACAGTAGAAACTGGAGATAGAGCAGTTGGTGACAGTGCAAGTGAGGGACATGGTCTCAGCTTCAGCAGGCTTGGTCCTGATTCCCAAAGTGTCACATCAGACAGCACAACTGAAGGCAAGGGGAATCATGAAGAACCATTCTTTCCCACACACCTTAAATATCTAGAGACCCAAGTACCCTCACTCATGGGAGTAGCCATCAGGCACAGAAGGGTCCATGTAGTTTGCATGTTGCTTGCTGGATGAAGACCTCCACCATAGCCTAGCTGGGGACAGGAATTTATTCTGCTAGCCCCTAGCTTAATTTGCATGTATATGTTGAAGGAGGACATATAGGATGTTGAGCCAAGGAGAATGTCACTGGTGTCCAAGATCTGGGATTACTGTGTATGAGAGCTGCCCAGCCTGGCACTCATCATGTGAGATTTATCACTGCCTAAATAGTGTGTCATATGGCCTTGCATGTGTGGTTGATGCAGTTGATGGGCATGGAAAGGAAATGTTGAGGCTTTCCCTCCTGACTTGCATTGTTGCAGAAAATCCAATGTCAAATCATGTAGAAGTCCCTTTGCACGTGTAATCTAGCAGGCAACTTTACTGATCTCAATGCTAGTGTGCTGGGGGATTTTAGTGTCTAAGTAACCAGTGATAAGTCAGAATTGAGTTAAGTTTAAACAGTTGGCAAGCAGGAATACAAGGCAGATGGCCTGTTATTACATGGTTGGCTACCTGAATCAAATTAAGTCACATATTGTCAGGCAAGTTAACTCTAAATAGATTCACTTAAAAGCAATTATTTAATGTTATATGGGAATAGCCTCTGCACAAGGAGAGGACACTTGAGTGGAGCAATCAGAATTAAAAGTATCCTTAATTGTACCAGTTTGTTCCAACCAAATCCTTGAAACAAGTTGAAAATAAGATACATGGTCTTTTACCTAAGGGAATCACAAGCTAGGAATAGTCAGACTGATCAGTGCACTCTCAGTGGAAAAGCAGCTGGGCAGTCAAGGCTGAGTTTAGCCGGGTGCTTACATGGCAAGTAGCAGGAGGATAGACAGAAGCCACTATTAGACTTTTCACATTCTATCATGTCTTTAATTTTGCTATTCTAACTCTGCCTTTACTATTTTATAATTGTGGCCTAACTCTATGAGACTGTCAGGCATTGGTCACAATTGCAATGCCCAGAGAATGCTTCACACAGGTGGTTTACTGGTGGAAGAACAAAGAGGATATGTTCCCATCTCTCTGGGACTATAATAGTCTACCTCCATCAGATAGCTGTCCTTCAGATTCACATTGATTCCCTCTCCAGCATCTCCACCATGTGTTTATCATGTGTGCTCCACATCACTTGCTTAGCTATCCTATATTGTTTTAGTTCCTTTTTCAGAATTGTTGATGATCTTAACTGGCCCAGTGTCTTATTACTAATGCCTTCTGCCCATGTGCCATTCTTTAGATTGAATGATTTTGTCATCTGCCCTAAACCACACTGACTGATACACTTTAAGGCTTTTGGGTTCTTCCCCATCAGTGCCACATAGATGAGTTTTGAGAGAGCAGGGAATTCTGGGAAGAACTCTGTGTCATTGCCCTCTTGTGATTCTATTGTGTTTTCTTGGTTTTTTTGTGTTGAGAGTAGTTAGTTTATTGCAGTTGACTATTTATTGTAGAAATGTCTTTGGTTAATTTCTATTTTCCGGGGATGTTCATTAAATGTGGTTGCCCAGCAGCTTTTGCTTCAGTCCCAGGATTCATTCACCTTCATTTAATTGATATTTGAAGTTGTAGCATGCTAGAACTCATACACAGTTGTCTTGGGGTGGGCCACCATATTATTAATGACACCAAGTTAACATAGATATTTGCATGTCAAAGAAAGACAATCCATAGCAATAGTTACATTACATTGGTACAGTATTTAAATCATTATCCATTATGCCATTAAAAGCAAAATGAATATGGACCTTAAGGTTCAATAAAGTACTACACTTATCTATAGAAAAGAGATCTATATTTATGGAAAAAATATTCACCTGCTCTGAACCTAAAGTTAATATCTACTAAATGGAGCACATTTGCCTCCATAAATTTAGAACATTATTCAATGGCAATACTGTAATGTACCCTGGTTATGTAAAGATTCATAAAGTTCAATAGCAACACTAATCAAGGTGGAGGTTTATAAAAGCAGACAATGTTAAAAGCAATTAAAAATTAATATACAGTATGAGAGGAATATTAGTATTTGGAAATATAAATATGCACAAGTAATGGGGTCTTGAGAAACTAATAATGGCTTGATTTACCCTCTCATGGAACAGTGGATTAGTAGATTGTTGGTGAGGGGGTTCATTATGAGAGGGGCTATTTTCCTGTCCAATTAGTTGCTCACACAGGATGGCAACACATTATGTAGACCCAATGTGAAACACTCTTCTTAAGCCAGCAGAGGCTTGTGTTGAGCTCTTTGGCTACTATTAAATCAATGACAAAGAACTCAATCCTTCAGCACTTAATAACTCTGATCCACCCATCCTGTTGCAGCCACAGAAAATTGACTCAGATACCTACCAACAGCATTAGTTGAAGGATAATTTCCATATACAATTGCGAAGGTGGTGACCATTCTCTTACTGCATTAATGTGGAAAACATTTATAGAAGTTAAAAATATAATCAACCACCATTTCCACAGAATTATGGCTACTTGCTCACTAATGAGTTTTGGATTAAGCCAAGAAATACACACTGTTTGCCAAGTGAAGTTAATTTTCTTTCTATGTTGAATAACCCTTCAGGTAACATTTCCTCTAGTGTTTCAGATTCTGTGAATAATAAATTGATTACAATTATTTCAAATTATTTCTCCATGTCACTATGATTATTACATAGCTGCCGTATGTACCTCAGGAATTTGTTTCCATATACTTGTGGATTTTATGTCACTAGTACTGAACTTATGCATTTTCACTTCCTTGCCATTTTCCCTCTTTTAAATGTTACAGTTAATTCTTTTCCAGCAAAATGGATCTTCCTAGGAAGTGTCCTGCTTACTTGAGGTGAATTGCTCCATGTATTTCCTCCAGCATATGACCCTGCAATGAGCCAAACAGAGACACGAATATTGTTAAGGATACTTGAAATCAGACTTAAATCTCTGGAAAAGAAGCCATTTTGGAAGAGTATTTCTCACACAGTATAGGAACAGCAATGTGGTTGTGGAATAGGAGTGAGGTTTCAACCTCAGAAAGAATCTTTGTAGAAAGCAAACTTAGTTCTTAATGGACAAGTGAAATTGTGTTTTTTATGCACAACATGCTGTTTGGAAGTGTTTCTGCAGAGTGTGATGCCACCACTCAAATAGTTAACACCTGCATTATGTGCTTAAATCTGTAGAGAGATTTAAGATTTTTCAGATATAAAACCAAAGAAATAGAGAGCTCAGGAAATGCAGACTAGCACATGGTAGAAAACCAAACGCTGAGCCCCTCTGCCCACAAAGTGACATTAGTGCCAAAGTATGACATTACTAGTGAGGGAGACCATGGGACTATAGGGACCCTAGGGGTGAGTGGCAAGACAACATTCATGTCATGCCTAGGTCCAGGGACCACTGCACCTCTAATGATGTCTTAAAATTAGAAACCACATCAAAAGAAAGGAAAGAACATTATGCCAAGTTTGTAGACCAGACAACACAGGGTACACCTGAGAGGCCTCCTCCAAAAAGTTTCTGAATTTTCTAATATTATAAATCAGATAAACAATAAAACACTAAAAATAAATGAAAAGCTGAATATTCAGTTGTAATGAAAAAGAACTTTCTGAAGTTTCAAAAGTCACACAACAGAATATAATAATAGGCACTGACATGAGTAAACTCTCAGGGAAGGAATCACAACCCATTAGAAATCTAGGATGCAATAAATGGTATTAGTAGGTGGTGGGAAATGCTGAATGTGACACTGCTGCTGTGGAATTCAGCCCTGGCAGATCTGTTCTTTTTTGTGAATTTACACGGAGCCATGCTGAATATGACAATCATGTAAAAAAAATTGAGAGTTTCTGCTTGCCTTCAATCGACTCATCATTTTGTGGCTTTAATAATAATTTCTGTAGAAACATTTTAGAAAGGTGATGTTCCTGCTGGTGATTTGGTCTCACCTTGGCCTGCCTGCATGGAACTGTGTCATCCATATTAGTCATAATTCTTATTGATATCTTCTCCAGGGTTTCTATCTGCACAAGGGAATAGTGTGCTGGATCTGATCCAAGATAATGACTTTGTGAACACCAATATTTTAATAGGATCCTGGTCAAAGACAGTTCATATCTGAGAAGAATGTGCATCAAATCTTACAGCAGGTGACAGACAGTGACAGCAAGGCTGAAGGCATGGTTGATGTATTTGGACTGAGGGTGACTGGTTTTACTGAGGTCGGAGAGGTGAGTCCCACAGGAAGGATGGCAGCCTTGATCTCCATGCAGTACAGAGATTTTACAGAAGACAGCATAGGGAGGAACATTCAGTCAAGATTTATTCTTTTCTAATTGACCAGTGCATGAATTAGAAATTTTGCCTCCTGCTCATAACTGCTTTTCCAAAAGAAGAGGCCCAATGCCTTGACAATGGCCCCAGGCAAAGCCCTAACAACACAATGATTTTGTCATTTGGCTATTTGTGATATGCTCCAAAATATGGACACTTCGGTCTAGCGATTTAGCTCAGTGGCTTAAGCACCTGCCTGGCAAGCGTGAGGTCATGAGTTTGATACCTGGTACTAAAATAAATATATATATATATATATATATATATATATATATATATATATACTTTACCACTGTCAAGACTTGTGACAGAAGTCTCCACACTAATCTGGGGTGTAAGGGAAGAGTAGGGAAATGATTTGAATATAAAAAATAAATTCAGGGAGTAGAGGGTTCTGGAATAATCTGTGTAATTGTATTCAGACAGTAATAGGGATGGCAATTCTTCAAGTGGAAGCACAATGTCAAGAGAAGGAAGGTGAAAAGGAGAGCAAATGGACTTTGCCCAGTTTAGGAAAACCAGAAACTTGAGTGCAAGAAACTGAGTAATTACTTCAGAATTACATTGATACTATTCTACCTTGTGCTTGTGCCACATTTCTTTATCCACTCAAATAATGAATAACATCTATTTTTGCAGTATGGATCAGTTATCAAGGCATCAAAAATAAATAATTCCATACCAATGTTTTTCTAATTCACATTGTGTTTCATTTTTTTCTGTTTTTATTTTTTTTCTGTGGCACTTAATATCATGGATGTTGTTTCTACCTTTGTTGTAGCTTGGCATATCTAGCATCATCTTGTGCCATGTATTTGACCAAGAGAGTGAAAACTTATTAATGGTACAAGTCCCATGAGAAAATCAGAATGAGCTGCACCCAAAGGAAGAAAAATTTATCTGCTCAACAAAGAAGCAGGATACAGAAGTCTACCAAAAATTAGTGTAAGATTCTAGCTAACTTGTTTCCAGAAGGATGTCTATTTGTGGTTTTCTGTTTTAAAAGATCTGTAACTTTCCAGTTCAGGACCACTCGTTTTGACTTTGAAGCTTAGGTCTACATGTGTTCACTAAACTTAGTTAATAAAATTCCAAGTTCATCAAATTGACTGCTTGGATTCCTATATTGTTAATGAACCCTTCACTTTAAGTGTATCATGATGTTTCCATACATGTGAACCTTGTGTTGAGTTTAAATTAGGAAACAATTAATTTATGATAAAATCATTCAAACCCTCTTCTGCTAGGTTTGTGAAATCCACAGGGTGGTCCTGTTACCTATATTTTCACTAATGTAGAAAAGCACACCAGAGCTTCTTGTCCATTTGGAACTGTCCCTGAGTACCCATCTATCTACTTTCATCCTTCACTCTGTTCTCTTTTAAAAGTGTTGTTTAAAAACCTGCAGCATTTCCTTCCCCAAGTTGGGCTTCATAGTGAGTTCTGGCTTGGCAAAAGCTGTCACCTTGTCTTCTATGTAGTTTTCCAACTTAAGCTCTCACCAGCAAGGAATTTGAGTTTGTGTTGCTCAGCAGATTACAGGGCTTTTAATGACATATGAGGATGGAAATCTTTAGGAAAAGCATTTTGTGGTTTCTTGTCATTTAATTTGAGGTTCCCATTCCCCCTCCTTTTTTATTAATACCAATTGTATGGATGCCATCATGGCCTGTTGTATGTGAGAGCATAGCATGTATAATACGAGCAACTGACAAAGTCCTAGGATATCTAGAAGTGCCAGGGTAGGGGATTGGCTGGTGAGAACAAACGTTGAAGGTTATGAAGATCTGTGGGAAAAGTGTCAGCACAGGAACTTGAATAGAGTCAATAGTTTGTATTTAATTTGTGAGTTAAAGTGATAAGTTCCAGTAGGTGCTGTCACCTATATCATAGGGGTCAAGTATCCAGTCACGGAGTGTGAGGTGCATGATTGAGAGTTTGGCAGGTTTTGGGGTGATACAAAGCAGCGTTTTAGTATATTGGTGGTCACAGGCCATTGTGGCAACACACCAGAGGTCTTGAAGTTCAGCATCTAGAAGATCTATTTGTTGTTGTAGGTTCAAGAGTGCCATGTAAGTATAGGCATTTAGTTGCTGTTGTACACAAAAGGTTTCAGCGGCAGTCTGGGATAGATTGAGTCCTTGAGCCAACACTGTTGATTGGGTGAGCAGGACAGTGGCCACGGCTCCTGTGGCGGTGGCTGTAAGGAAAGCTATGATAAGTGCAGTGAGGGCAGAGGCACCAAAGTCCCTCTTGATGTGCACCTGTAGGGCATTGAGAGAGAGCTGAAGAGGCAGACTAGGGGCTGCCCAGCTTGTCACATTTATGGGGACCCAGAGCACAGAGGGGGTGTGGAGAATTAGCATAAAGGAGGGAGTGACATCCCAGCAGTTGGATAGATGGCAGGTCCTGTTATGGGCACAGTCAAGTGGCATTCCTGTGGACAAGAGCAGGAGAAATGGGAGGCAACACAGGCAGCAGCAGAGTGATTTAGAAATCAGGTGTGGTTCATCTGCAGGGTGGATTCCCAAGATGATTAATTATGGGTGAATGTTCCATTGGAGAGTGACCGGCTACTGATCAGCATCAAGGGCAGCAGGAAGAGGTACTTAAACATCCTGCAGAGCATGCGTACCCCCAAAACAGACAAAAGGTATCATTGTGGATCATGTTTGGCAAATAACTCAGGGAATTTAGGATTAGATTGATTAATGGCTCCTGCACGAAAAAAGAAGGTGCTCCAAAGCATGGCATATTTGTCATTTTTATAAGGGGCATAAGTAGGAAGGCTCTTGCACCAAGGAAGTTCATCAAGCCAGGTAGAGTTGTGTCAGAGGGGACTGCATGGGCTGTAAGAGAGCCTAGCAGTGAATTGGCAAGAAACTTGGGAGCAAGTGGTATTGCTCTGCCTTTGATGTTTGCAGGAGCTAAGAGGGAGGAGGATATCCATTGTTACAAATGTCTTTGACTTGAGGAATAAGTCTCCTGTCTGATGACAAAAACAGGTTAAATGCATTGGTGTCCTTTCCCTCCAGACAGCTGGGTGGGTCAGATTGTCCGAGATAACCTGAAAAGTCAAAGGGTTATTGAGATCTGGAGGAAGCATGTAATAAGCAAAGGAAATCTTGGTGGCAGAGAAATGCAGTTCATATGGTAAGGCAAAGGTACAGTCAGAAACAAAAAAACGAGGTAAGGCAGGAGAGTCAGCTGTGTCTATCAAAAGGCCAGGTGGATTTTGCAGGGCAGCCCAGACCTGGACAGAAACCTCAGCAGTGGCTGGGGAAGAATTTATGGAGATGATGGCTCACATCATCAGGAACAGTTTAGCGGGTGATTGGTCCTGCAGGGGGAGGAAACCACGGGCTTTGCTGCAGAGGGCCTTGATGGTTCCTCAGGTAATGGGGGGGCTGAGTTAGTGTTAGGAAGGTGTCTCCTCCTGCGTCACGATGGTCCACCCCCTGGACATCTGTCATTGATGGTCAGGTGACTCATCTCAGAGGTCGGTGGTGGTGGCAGGCTGGAATCCACACGGGACGGGATGCAATTTCTGGAAATACACAAGCAAAGCCTTGGCCTCAAGTTAGTAGTGGGGCAGGTGGTTGCCACAGTTGGGTCATTGGGTCCCTCCAGTGAACAAGAGGGAGAGGCATAGGCAGGGCTAACAGGGGGCCCCTGTGTTTGTGGGCAGGGGAGAGACTTTTATCATTGTAAGTTAAAAGACATTGTTATGAGAGCCGTTGTGAGTAGTTCATGTGGTGTACTACAGGGGTGTAATTTCCCCTCCTTTTTAAACAATGTTTTAAGAGTCTGGAGGGCTCTTTCTATGATGGCTTGTCCTTGAGGATTATAGGGGATAATGTGGTGTAATGTAATGTTGTATTTTGCACATGTCTTTTTGAAGGTTTGACTGATGAAACATGGCCCATTATCAGTTTTTAAGTGCCAAAGTATCCCCAACATGAGGATGGCTTTTTGAGGTCTCAGGTGGCATGATTGGCTGTTTCTCTGGTCATGGCAATGGCCACTGTAGCACCGGAGAAGGTGTCCTTGACAACATAAACATATTTTAGTTTTCCAAATGGGGAGTAATGAGTAACACCCATTGACCATCTGGCATTGGGGCAGAGTCCTCGTGGATTGACTCCTTGAGGTTGGAGTGGTTCTAGTGGACAGAAGGGGATCCACATTGCACAGCTTTGAACTAAGTGTTTGTATGTGGCTTTTGGGACTTCTGGGAGTAGTTAGTGTATGGCCTTTGCTGACAGGTGACACCTGGAATGGAGCATTTTTGCTTGTGTCAAAGGATCTGACAAGGATATTTGTGTAGCCTGAATTGAAACCAAATGATCTGCATGTTGATTTCCTTGGGCCAGATGGCCACGAAGTCTACAATGTGAGCATATGTGTTGGATGTGCCAGGGGTGTCTATGATGTTGGAGGGTGTTTTGTATGTCCTTTAAGTCTTTCTCAAGTGTGGTATCTTTTATTTTTATGACAAATTTGGACTACATATTGGCTGTCTGAAAATATGTTCATAGGGCAGTCAGGGCAGTGTTGTAACACTCAAAAAACCACAAGAGGTTTGGCCACTTGATCAGAGCATGCATGTTTAGTAACTTGTATTTCTGGGCGGTCATACTCACTAGGGTAATGTATGATAGTGGCACATGTTGTTTCGAGGCATCTGTAAAAGCAACCCTACTATGAGGAATAGGGTTGATGAAGGGAAATGGGATGGCCTCATAAGAGGAAACTGACTGAGGCCTTGAAGGGTTGACTGGTGGTGCAGTGGTTTGAGAGTTGGCCTGGGAAATTCAGGAGTAGCATTGGTAAATCTAGGTTAAGAGAGAGTTGTACTTTTATTTGACTTTGAGTTAGTGAATTATCAGAGTGTCTGGCTCACAACTGTAATGAAGAGTAGATAACTTTCTCAGTTGTACACCTATGTGACAGATGGCTGTCAACAGTGGTGTTATCTTAGAGAAGAATAAGCAGTGTGGGCCAAAGGAGAGGGCTCTGTTGCCACTGTTGCCATATGACACCCAGGGGCATTGCTGGTGCTGACAGTATGAAGGCTAAAAGAATCTCCCTGGGGTCAAACCTATTAACATGTGTTTTTTGTACAGCCTTGTCCATATAACCTAATGTTAGGTGAGATCCGGGGAGAGGACTCATGAGGAGGCTGGATATGGATTGCCTTGTAGAAGATCATAGAATAGCCACAGCTTGTCAGAGGAGAGAAACATGGCTGGCTGCATCCAGTTGATAACCCCACACAACTGTTGTAGCTCTGTCAAGGTATAAGAGGATTGTCTATGTAACCTGGGGGCTATGGGTGTAACTTTATCTGTAATGTGGTGACCTAGAAAGATGTAGGGAGCTTTTGTCTGAATCTTCTCTGGGGCAATTTGGAGTCCCAATATCTTAAGGTTGTTTCATAATTGTTGAAGACCCAATTGTAATTGGTGAGGGTTTGCACGGGAGAGAAGATCATCCATAGAGTGAATACAATGATAAGAGGATTGGAGGGGTTTGATGGCATGATCTACATACATCTGGCATATGGTAGGGCTATTTATCATTCCTTGGGGGAGTACTTTCCGTTGATATCTCTCAATGTGGCCCTGGTGGTTAGTCACAGGGACTGAAAAGGTAAATCTAGGATGGTCTCGTTTAAGTAGCAGGATGAAGGAGAAACAGTCTTTTATATATATGATAACAATATAATGATCTTTTGGAATTGCTGTAGGGGATGGCAGTCCTGGCTGAAGAGCCCCAATCTTTATAATATATTTATTAACTTTCCTAAGATCATGGAGCAAATGGCATTTGTTCTTATCCTTTTTATGGATGACAAACACCTATGTATTCCAAGGGTTAACTGATGGCTCTGTATGTTTTTCAGGTAATTGTTCCTCAATTAACTGTCAGAGGGTAATTAGCTTTTGGGATGGTAAAGGCCATTTGTCCACCCATACAGGAGTATCAGTGTCCCGGGTCAGCTGTATGGGTTGTGCTTTTACCATGGGAGCAATGGCCTCTATGATGGTTGGAGTGGTTCAGTGGTTAACTTAACATTCAAATTGATTTAAAATATCTCTTCCCCATAGAACTTGTGGAAGGCCCTTTTGAAATAGAGGTTGGAAGTATCCTGAGTGTCCTTCTCTGTCTCTCCATTTGAATAGACTTGTTTGAATGGCTGGTTGTTGGCCTGTGGCTCCTTGAACGGTGGGCCCTGGGGCAGTGGGCCAAAAGGTGCCATAATTGTCAATTGGAAAGAAGGATCGTTCTGCCACAGAGTCAATAAGTCCAGAGACTGACATCTGTTCTACCTCTGGGGTTAATAGTGCCTTGTTTTGAGTGATGGGGACAGTCCACAGAATTTGTGAAGTAGTCTTCATTTCCCTCTTTTTTTGTTGGGCTGAGGGTTGCACCTTTTCAACTTTAAAGGAATGCCATCTTTATCTGTTTTGAATTGGCAGACTTTTTCCCAATGATATTCTCTTCTGCATTTGGGGCATGGTGTGGGAAGTTTT
>PVLA01016266.1:0-21400 GCA_004027455.1 Hydrochoerus hydrochaeris
CTTGGCGCAGCTCTGCTGGCCTGGAGTGGGGCAGGAGGGCAGTTCCCCGTGGGGGCTGTCAGTCTACACACAGAAAAATGCAGCCTGAGTTCCTGTTGATTAACTTGTATGTAAAAAAGGGTTAGGAACCGAGCCTCTACAGGTTTTCCAATGAAATTATCTTTATTTGCTAAGCACTAATCCCGAGAAAGAGTAGAAGTGGAGGCAGTGAGGGGGAACAGGCCATGGGGAAGAGACTTTTCTCTGGGGAATGTGGGCTGTGGGTCGGGGAGATACCTTGGTGGCCTTGGAGAGCCTCTTGGAGGAGACGGGAGAGCAGGAGAGGACTTCTGCAAACCTGGCCCATTGGAGGGGTTGGAAACGGTGGAGGGAGGACTGTAAGAATCAGACCCTGTCCCAGGGCTTGGCTTGGGGCAAGATAGCCCTGAAGGCTATCTGCCCTTCTGATAGCCTCAGGCTGGGCTTCCTGGTCCTGCTGGAGAGGAGGCTGAGGACCCCAGAGCCTCCTCCCACAGCATGGGAAGATGGGGAGCCGATCTTGCAGGCCCCTGCCGAGCCCGAGGGGCAGGACCACGCTGGAAATGCTCTCTGCCGGATGCGCTCTTCATCATGCTGACAGTGGCAGGATCTTGGCCCAACAAGGGAGCTTTCAGCTCCATGGCACACAGGATGTTTCTGGTGCAAACATTTTCCCACCTTAACTCACAGAGGTGTCTTTGAGCCATGGCAGCTGCATCCCAGTTCTTCTGGGCTTCCCTCTGCATGGAGGTCACCAGCCTTTGGTGGAAGCGAACGGTCTTCTCCCACTCCTGCTCCATACCTTGGGTTCTCTTCCTGTAGGTCTCCAGCTCTGCAGCAGTGTGCCCCACCTCTTTGAGTATGAACATTTTCTGCTGTTGTCTGCCCTGGCTTTGGCATGCTGTCTGAGTTGGAGGTAGCAACTCTGCACAGTTTGGTGGTGAAATTCCTCCCTCACCGCGAGCTTCTGCTCAAGCTTCCGGTGCTCCCCTCGCAGCTGTGTGTGTGCTGAGCGCAGAGAGGCTTGTTGAGTCTGGAGATGTTGCAGAGACTCTGCTAGTTCTTTCCTATTTTTTCTCTGCCTCAGACACTTGAGGGCAAAGTTGGTTTCTTTGTTCTTCCATGGTCTTTAAGGACACATTTACCTGAGCACCATAGATCCCTTTCTCCAAAGGCACTTTTGCCTGATGACCTAAGCCAGGACCCTTTTCCAGTTGACTCTTGACTTCCCGCTGTGAGTTCTCAGTCTGTGTGGTGTCTTCTGGGAGCCCAGAAGGCCAGCCTGTGGTGATGCTGAGCAGCTGCTCAGTCAGAACCTTGACTTGCTTTCCTTTCTTCTGTAGCAGTTGTTGTGCTTGAGCCTGGGAGTCTTGCAGCACCCATTTCTGTGAGGTGAGTTCACCCACTCATTGCTTCCACCATTGAGCTTCCTGGGAAAGCTGGGAGTGGCTTTCCTGCTTTTGGGCATTCTCAGTCAGAGCCTCTGCCATTGGTCTCTGGAGCCACTTTTTGCACATGTTGGACAAGGTGACCTTCATTTCAGCTATTTTGGATGTGAGAGATGTTGATTCTTTGACTAACGTCCAGATCCTGTTGGAAATCTCTGCCATCTTCAATGGCTGTCATTGCAGATGCTCTGCTTGCTCTTCCTTGACCTGTTTGAGGAAGAAGGATATCAACCCTAGAACTTTGGGTCTGTCCATAGACACCTTCTTGTTGGTCACCTCCTGATGCTTCCCTTCCCTGGCCTCCTTTTCCAGGCAGGCCTCCTTGAGAGCTGTCTCAAAGGCTTTGTGTTCTTTCTGCAGCTGGCTGAGTTTTTCCAAGTGTTGACATTTTTCTTTCATGAGTCTTGAAAGCTGCAGAGAGAGCTGCTTTTCTCTCCTCAGGGCCAACTGACTTCTAATAGAAAGAAAAGCTCTCCCTGAAAGGAAGAGAAGGGTCCAAAGAGCCACATTGACTGCCCACTCCATCGCATAAGGCTGTGTGAGGAGTTTCCTAAGCCAGAGTACTGGCCTAGAATGTTCAGTGTTTGGTCTAGAACCTGGCAACGGGAGCAGCCCACTGCTCAGCTGGTTAGGGGTGAGTTTAGAGGGACATGGGGGAGCAGGATCTGTCAGACATCAGGGACTCAGTTTCCCTCTGCCCAGATCTTCGGGGGCTCTGGTTTTGCTCTCTGTCCTGGAACAGCCCAGGGCCCCACATGCCCACAACCCTGCCATGAGCCCATCCTTACAACCCCACCCCTTCCCATTGGTTCCATCTGGGCTGGTGGTGTTTCCTAGGAGGAAGGAAAATCAGTTTTCCCATAAGTGTGCACTGTGTCTGTCCATGTCTACGCAGTACATCTTTCAGAGCCATGTAGCCTAAAATACCACCAGACCACACCTCTCCTCAGTCGCTGAAATTGTCTTGACAAGGAAGAAAAGTCCTTTGTTCACCCAGATGGTTTCTTCTGCCACCCTTAGATGTTTTAGTCTCAAATTGATGCACACAAGCTCAGCTTGATTTTAGTGCTGTCTTCATTTTCCACATGCCACCTGTTCTTGTGGGTGCTCTTGACCTCTCTATTCTTTTTCTTCATGGCCTTATTTTCCTTTGGGCTCATTTTTTTCTTCGACGCCCTTATTTGAAATGTTATTCTCATTCTCTATACTCTCCCTTACTGGTTACTCAACTTGCACATTTTTAAAGTGTCCCTTCCTGTCTGTCACATCTATGCCTCCATCCCAGGTCATGCCTAAACTCCAGCCCCATATGACTGGCTCATGTTAAATACCTTCTCTCAGTGCCTCAGACTCTCTATCCCAAACAGAATCCATCTTCCCACCAGCTCCTCTCTCTCTCTGTCTGTCTCAATCTCTGTGTGTCTCCCTATCTCTCTTTCTTTTTTTCTTTTTCAGGACTTTTCCATGAACCTTATGTTTTTGTTCTTACCTGGAATGTTCTTCCAATCAATTTGTGTTCTCTTGCATAACTTTTCTCATTTAGACATATTTTTTGAGAAGTATGTGTGACCTGCTCCTTCTCTAACATACTGAACATCCTGCTCACATCCCATCATTTAACACCACAGTTTAGGTTAATGCCTTGTCTTCCTGCCATTGAGCAGTGTGTTCATGCAAAGCAAGACTACATGCAAACAAATTCATCACCTTACCTTTGGGATAGTGAAGCACAAGTGACAAAGGCCTGAATCTCATGGAAAAGGCAAAATACTAATCAAATGTGTGGACAGGAAGCTGGGCTGGCCAGCAGCAGCAACTGTGCTCCTGCTTTTTCTCACATCTGTCTGCTCCTTTCATGTGCCAAAACCTCCATGGAAACACTAGAGTCAGGTGCCTCTATGACAGCTTTCTTTGGAGCTGCCCTCTAAAACTGAGGGGTTTTCTTTATTGTTTCTAATTAAGCACACCTGCTCTGTTCCCCTACTGCTGGTTAGTTGGCTGCATTCTTTTGTCACCCTCAGGACTACAACCCAGGAAGAGAAACTTGCTTGCATATATGATGTGCAACATTGGGCTTGACTGCTTTGTGCAGAGAAAAGCGGGGCAGAACAGCTGGATCCCAAACAGGGTCTCCTTCTTCCCTGTCCTGTTTACATTCTAGGGAATTGGGCCATCTGGTGTGCAGTTAGTTGTACGTTCCCACATCAGCTTCAGAGGTCAGGTCCAACATGCTCAGCCTGCAGTCCTCCATTAGATGAGATGTGAACTCTCTTGTTGTTCTCCAGCTCTGCCTTTTCCAGAGTGACCTGAGAGCATGCCATCACAGCCCTCTCAGAAGTCTCCATGAAGAGTTGAGTAACAGCCTGGGGCTTTTCTTTCTCTGCTAGTGTGACAGATCTCACTCCTTTGTTCAGATGAGTAATGATAGATTTATGGGTCCAGAAGCTGGCTCGGGTCCTAGGCCATATTCTGATCTCCTCTGATCCCTGATGTGGCTATAGCCTGGGCCCTGTCCTAACACTCATACAGCTACTGTCTATCCAGCAACCCTCTAGATTCTCCGAGAAAAGTTTGTGAGGACAAAGGTCACATTAAAGGAGTGTTTCTCAGGCATGTTATCATGCAGTCTACTGCCAGCAGCCATGGCTCTTCTTTGGCATCTCCTCCCAGGCTCAAATGGCAGGAGAGCTTATTTTGAAATCCTCTCACCCACTTCCTTCAGAGTTGGGTACAGAGACTGCCACTTCTGCAGACAATAGCCACTTTGTACCACTGCTCTTTTCCCTGGAGGCTGAGATAAAGGACACCCTCAGGAGGGCTCTCTGCCTCTGCTGTGGACTCCAAGCTATATCTAGTCTGGACCTTTCTGTCCACCTTGAGGCTCTGTCCCTGTGATGACCCTCCCAAGATGTGGTGTCATCACAAGGCACAGGTAATGCTGTCTGTCCATAGGAGCAGGTTTCCACTCTTGCTGTTGTAAGCAGGAAGAGGAAGAAGAAGAGTAAGAGAGAGAGTAATAGAAGACTCAAACAGCTGCCCTTTTTACCAAACCTCTCTTCCAGAGAGCAGTGCTGAGAGTTGAAAGGAGCTTACTTCTGCATGGGCTCTGTTCTGTATTCAAAGCAGGTTGACATAGGTTCTAACACAGGGGAACAGCTTGCTGTGGAGTCGATTCCTGCTGTAGCCCTAGCATGGAGGACACTGAGGGGCCTGCTCTGTGCTGACAGCTGTTACAGCACTAACATAAACTGTCAGTGTAATAATCATTCTTTAAACCATCATTGGCTTCACAATGTACAAGGTTTTTTCCTTTCCCTTTCTTATTGGTGTTGTTACAAGAGATTTCTTTTGTGATTCACCAAAAAGAAAATAAATGATAATTGCTAACCCTTTAAAATATCCTAAGTAGTCTATTTTTAGTTATACACAAAGAACGATAACAGATTATTATATTCTAATTGGCCAAGACATCTCCAAGTGTGCCGAATTTAAAAGTAGTTCTTTTCTGTGTGCTTTCTTCATTGTTTGTTGTTTTAATCTGACCAAGATACCTACCTGGTTTGCAGAAGTTTTAAAGGTTTTATCAATGGTTTTTTCTTTTATATTTGCCTCTATGAACTTGTGGTTTTTGCCTCTTCTGTGTAAAACAGGTTACAGATGTGTTTGGAAACAGCCAGACTCACCTAAGATGTTACAGAATGCAGGCTGATGGTCTTGAGGCCTACATGGGATTTCAGATCAAAGCCTTCAAGTTTGAAAACACAAAGCTTATATATGATTGATGTTAATGTGGATATTTCTGTATGTCAATTTTCAGGTCCATGTTCTGCTTAGTTTGGTGTATAAACACTCATGATATCACCCAAATGATTTTTGGTTCACATGATTTAACAGTAGTCTAATCTAAATCAGTTGATAAAATAAAGATGTCTTCAAACTTGGTGACATCTTCACTCCCTTTCTTTTTAATATACATGAAACACATCATTTAAGAGAGAAGAATTCCATAGCTGCCATCAAGAAATCAACTGATAACAAATGTTGGTGAGGCTGTGGGGAAAAAGGAACACTGCTCCACTTTTGGTGGGAATGTAGACTGGTGCAACCATTATGGAAATCCATATAGAGAATTCTCAGAAGACTAGGATTAGAAGCCCCATTCAATCCAGCTATCCCCCTCCTGGGCATTTTCCCCAAAGAACTGAAAAGTTCATATCACAGTGATATATGTGCACCCATGTTCATAGTTGCACAATTTGTGATAGCTAAATCCTGGAAACAATCAAGATGCCCATCAACTGCAGAGTAGATGAAAAAGATGTGGCATTTTTATACAATGGAATATTACTCAGCTATAAAAAAGGATGGTCTTGAGGCCTTCATAGGCAAATGGAGACAACTTGAGACTCTCTTCATTAGTGAAATAAATAAGAATCATATTTGTAAATATCATAGTGTCTCTCGTGTAAAAATTAAATAAGAACTACAAGAGTAATAAAACCAAAATGTGTAATTGCTATTGTAAAAAAGAGAGGAAAAGAAAGTGCTCTAAGGGATATAACTGCATGTAAGTTTGAGTATGTAAAATAGATGACCATATTGCTGAATTTTTGTTGGATCTTTGAGCAGAACTGTTTTTAGTCTGACTGTTTGAATATTTACTATGTTCCCTTTAACTTTGTAACTTGAACAACTACATCCAAGATGACAATGCATAATTTACAAATTACTGATTTCTTAGTGGGGCTTTTTCTCATTCTCCGTTCTCTTTCTTTCTTTTAGAATTCTGTATTATTGCTACCCTTTTTTGTTTTTTGTTTTCTTTTTTTCTTCTCTTTAAATAAAATTTTAAAAATGTATAATTGCTATTGTAAAAAAAAGAGGAAATAGGAAGTGCTATAAGAGATATATCTGCATGTATGTTTAGATGTGTGGGATTGAGGACCATATTTCTAGGTTCTTGTTGGATTGTTGAACAGATCTGTTTGCACTCTCACTGCTTTAGTGCCTACTTTGTGTGCTTTAATCCTGTAACTTGAATAACTATTTCTAAAAGACCAATGTGTAATGTATCAACTAGTGATTTCTTACTATTTGTCTTCTTTTCTTGAGATTCTGTAATATTTCTACCTTTTTCCTGTTTTTTTCTCTTTAAATAAAAAAATGACAAAAAAAAGAAAAGAATTTCAATGTGTCCCACCTAAGATTTGTTTCTTTCTGTCTCACCATTGGCTGCTCATGAGCTGTCTTTTAAGTTTTTTTAAATTTTATTGAAGGAGGGGGGAAGCAAAACAGAAAAAAGGGTAGAAACAATACAGAATTTCAAAAAATAAACAGTAATAAATCACTATTTGATACATTACATATTGTCTTCTTGGATATAGTTGTTCGAGTTACAAAATTAAAGCATAGAAAGTGGACATTGAAACAGTGAGTATGCAAACAGTTCTGTTCACTGTTCCAACAAAAACTTAGTAACATTGTTATCAATCTTACACCCTTAAATATACATATAGTAATCTCTTTTAGAGCACTTTCTTTTCCTTCTCTTGCTTTTTAAAAAAAAATTTTATTTAAAGAAAAAATTTTGAAACAGAAAGAGGGTAGAAACAATACAAAATCTCAAAAACAAACAAAAATAGTAACCAGTAAAAAATCACTAATGGATAATTACATACTTTCCTCTTAGATGCAGCTGTTCAAGTTACAAAAGTAAAGTCCACAAAGTGGACATCCAACCAGTGAGACTGCAGTCAGTTTTGCTCATCAACTAAAACTTTAGCAACATGATTATTAATTCCACACACTCAAACATACATGCAGTTATATCCTTTAGAATACTCTCTTTTCCTTTTTTTCTTTACAATAACTATAATCCAGTTTCATAAACTACTTAGAAGTTCTACACATGTATAAGTCTCTACACATATACCTAGCCTTTCTGTATTAGAGGGAGCAAAAATCAAAACAAGTCAGCAATACAAATTCCTAGAGAAACATGAAATGAAAAGAAGATACAAAAACACATTAGGTGATCTATGGTAGTCACTATGAAGTCTCTTGTTATTTTCAATAAAATTGTCTATATCATCAAATATAATATAAACTTAGCATTGCTTTACACTATTAATAAAATCTAAACATTGGAGACATTATAGGACTTCAAAGACAGTTAACAATCAAACCAGAATGGGTATCCTATTGAGTCCTGTCATCTTCAGAGTAGCTGCCCCTACTCTCAGACTTGACACTCACAAGCATACCAGATTCAAATAAAATCAGTCAAGATAAAACAGTGGTATAACCTATCTTCTCTGACTTATCTCTATCATGCTATTTTTCGGTTGTTATTTGTTTACTTTTCTCCTTCATTCCACTGTCTGCCCCTTTCTTTGAGGCTTTTCTGCTATTATTTCTGGAACCCTGGTGATTTTCTTCTCTCTCTCTAGAATTTCCTTCAGTATTCTTTGTAGGGTTGGGTTGGTGGTCACAAACTCCCCCAGTTCCTCTTTGTCATGGAAACATCTTGTCTTTCCATTAATTTTGAGAGAAAGTTTTGCAGGGTACATCATTCTGGGTTGGAGGTTATTTTCTTTCAGGGCTTGGAATATTTCACTCCAAGCTCTTCTTGAATTGATGGTTTGCATTGAGAAGTCTGCTGTGATTTTGATGAGTTTTCCTTTATAGATAATCTGTTTCTTTTCTCTGACCACTTTTAATAATCTGTTCTTGTGATGGATTTCTGGGATCCTAATTATTATATGTCTGGGTGTATATCTTTTTTTGTTGTAGCTGGCTGGAGTTCTATATGCCTCGTTTATCTGAACTTCACTTCCGTTACCTATGTATGGGAAGTTTTCCTTAATTATTTCTGCAAACAGACTTTTCATTTCATTTGTATTTGTTGCTGCATCTTCATTCACATATTTTATTCTTAGGTTAAAAATTCTCTTGTCATCTTCTAGACTTTGTATCATTGCTTCCTGGTTCCATGTTATTTGTAAGAGAGCCTACCTTTCACCATTATACTTTGCAAATCTATCTTCAAGTTTTGAAAGTTTGTCTTCAGTTTCTTTTAAAAGGTTTTGCCAGGTTTCAATGGAGTTTTTCATTTCCTGGTAGTCTCTTTGGATCTGTTTCATATATTCTAGATTTTGTTTATATTATTCATCAAAGGCTTCTCTCCTTTCTCTGGGTTCCTCTATTCTTTCATTTGTGTCTACTTGAGGATTACCCAGGACTTCTTTTATTAATCTTATATCTTGCTTCATCTGAGTTAGAATTTCAGATTTAAATTCGACAATGAGGTCACAGATGTATTTCTTTATTTCCAATGAGGCTGTCTCTGACATTACAGGTTTGCTGCTCTCAACCTCCTCTGCATCTACTTCTGCTGGACTCTTTCCCTGATTCCACAGTTGGAGAGCTTTTGCTCTTTCTCTGTCTTGTCATGTTTTTGGCCCCCTTCAGACAGGTGGGTGGTGGAGGTCTCTGGGTCTTTTGTATTGCTTACAGTTTTTTTCTGCAGTGCACTCTGTCTTTTAAGTTTCTGACTTTTTAAAACTGAATCTTAAGAGTTAAAACTTTTTTTAAAAAATCTATTTGTTTTTAAATCTTTTAAGTGATGACAACCATTTAGCTTAGCTGGATTTCCACTTGTCAAAGACTCAAAATAGAACCATGCCTATCACCTTACACTAAAGTCAAAATGGATCAAGGATGTAAATATTAAAACAGAAACACTAAATCTACTGGAAGACAAAGTGGGTAAAAATCTTGGAGACATAAGGGTAGGGGAAAAATTCATGAATAAAATGCAAACCATACAGGAAATACTTCAAAGAATCAACAACTGGGATCTCTCATATTACTAAAAGTTTTTTGCACTTCAAAAGAAATCACTGAGAGGAGCTAAAGATGGCAGATCAGTAAACAGCAAAATACGGAGCCTCCCTGAGAGAAACAACTCATATGCCAGAATAAAACATCTTGGAGAGATCCAGACAGAGGGAGATTGTTCCTCTTGATCCAGGAAGAAACTAAAAGAAAAAAGGCTGGTCAAACACACAGTCTCTGGGCTAGTGTTGGAGCAGCTAAGATTAGCAGCCATGGCACTTTCGCTGGAGCCTCCCAAACTCACACCTGCTGCAACCTGACAAGCTGCCCAAACTCGTGCCACCCCTGACTTGCAGGAGCTGCAGTCATGCTGAGTCAGAGGTTTGTGAGTCCAATAGAGAATGGAGCTGGTGTGCAGACCTACACTAACCCTTGGTGAGTGCTTGGAATAAGACCTTCCCATGGGAAAGGGGCCGCCAACTGGATGACATGTTGGAATTGGGCAGGACGGGCATCAACAAAGAATGGTAGTGACTTCAATTGGTTGCTCCTACCACGAGCAGATTGGTGGGATCTGCTTGGCTTGGGTCACACCCCTGGCTGGTACCCAATAAGCTGCTCTGAACTGAATCCATACCCAGCACACACTAACATGGTGAAGGCCCCCCACAGGCTGACTGGCTCAGAGGGGAGAGGCCAGCATACACTGCCCCTGCTTGCATCTCACTGACCAACAGCAACCTGCAGAGGGCAGAAGTCCCTAGCCAGTGTGCTTCAGAAGAACCAAAACCAACAAGGAAAGGGGCTGGAACCTCCACCATACACCTGTATGGAAGAAACCAAAAGCATGACAAGAGAAAGAAATAAGAAAACACCTCCAGCCCCCTACCCTGCAAATATTGGTCCAGGAGAGGTAAATACAAAAGAGATTGAGGGCAGCAAACATGTACTATCAGACACGGTATCAGCTGACATAAAGATATATCTTTGTGACATCATTGACAAGCTCAAAACTGAAATATTAATTCAAATTAAGCAAGATACAAGAAGATTAATGAAAGAAATTCTAAGCACCTCTCAAGAAGACACAGAAGGAAGAATGGAGGAAAACAAAAAAGGATAGAATTGTCAAGGAAGAATATAAAGAAAACCTAGAATACATGAAGCAGATTCAAACAGATTACCAGGAAATTAAAACCTCCATTGAAATCTGGCAAAACTGCTTGAAAGAAACTAAGGATAGACTATCAAAACTTGAACAAAAATTTGCATTGTGTGATTGCAAAAGGAAAGATCTCTTAAACATAACAAGGAACCAGGAAGTAACAATACAAAGGCTAGAAGACAACAAGAGGATCTATAACTTAAGAATAAAAAATGTGAATGAAGAAGCAGGGGTAAAAACAAAGGAAATGCAAAAGCTATTCACAGAAATAATTAAGGAAAAGTTCCCAAGCATAGGAAAGGGAAATGATATTCTGTATGAGGCATACAGAACGCCAGCCACCGACAACCAAAATAGAGCTACACCCAGACATATAATAATCAAGATCCCAGAAATTCATCACAAGTACAGAATATTAAAAGCTGTCAGAGAAAAGAAACAGATCACCTATAAAGGAAAACCCATCAAAATCACAACAGGCTTCTCTACACAGACCATCAAATCAAGAAGAGCTTGGAGCAAATTATTCCAAGCCCTGAAAGAAAACAACCTCCAACCCAGATTGATGTACCCTGAAAAACTGTCTCTAAAAATTAATGCAGAAACAATATGTTTCTATGACAAAGAGGAACTGGGGGAATTCGTGACCACTAATCCAACCCTACAGAGAATACTGAAGGACATTCTAGAGAGAGAGAAAAAAAATACCAGGATTTCAGGAAGAGTGGCAGAGAGGCCTCAATGAACGGGGTACACAGTGGAATGAAGGAGAAAAATAGACAACCAATGGCAGAAAAATAACATAGCAGAGATGAGGCAGAGAAGGTTGGCTATACTCTCTAATAGATGGTCTTGATACACTAAAAAGAAACACAGGCAGAGTAGATCAGGAGATAGGGTCCATCGAGATGCTCTGTATAGGAAATATAATTAACCTGAAAAAGGGTTAATGAACCAAAAGTCAAAGGTGAGAAAACAATGCTCTATTTGACAGGGAAACAGAGAAAATAGGGGTAACTCGTGTAGCACCTACAGATAGGTTGGAAAGATATGATAGTTTTGTGTAGTCGAGAACTACTCAGCTATAACGAAGGAAAACCTTGAGGATTTTGTAGGTAAAGGAAAACAACTTAAGATCAAGCCCAGGGGTAAAAAGTTCAGAACCACTTAGGTAAATAGCAGGTTGCCCCCCCAATCGGGAAACTGAAGGAGTTAGTGGGACCCTAAATGTGCAGTGTACCCTGTGGGAATGAAAGGGAAGGAACTGTAAAAAAATGAAGGTAGAGAATATTGTTAAAAGTGTATCAGGATTTAAAATCCACATTATTCTCACCAATTTGTTTAGTTTGATTATTATTTGTTCCAGTTTGTCTACTTGTACTAGATTGAAGGACACAGCCAGCCACAAAATAGCAGGGTATATATTACAGTAACCATCCTTAATTTCCTATTAACTTAATCTGAAGCCCTGTATAACTTACACTGTCTTATTATGACTGATCTTATTTGAATCTGCTTTGTTAGACCGCTGTTTGGTATTGACTGATTTTATTCCAATCTGTTATGTTTGATAGTATAAAGTCTGAGAGCAGAGGCAACTACACTAAGATGACAACATTCAACAGGATATCCACTCTGGTTTGACAATTACCTGCTTTTGAAGTGTTATAATGTCTCCAATGTTTTGTTTTTATAAATATTGTTATGTGCTGCTATGTTCAATTATACCATACCTGGTGATATAGACAATTCTATTGAAGATAACAAGAGACATCATAGTAACTATTATAGATCACCTTGTACTGTGGTTTTATATGACTTTTTTGTTTCATCTTTTTCTAGGAATTTGTTTTGGTTTGTCTTGCTCTGTCTTATTTTACCTCTAATACAGAAAGGATAGATATACATGTAAAGACTCATGTATACATGAAACTTCTAAATAGCTTATGAGAACTGATTATATAATTCATGATCAAATGAACAGCTAATTTTAAGAAAAAGAGACATTACAGTACCCACTGCTGATTCCATAGCGTCATGATGTGAAATCCAGCAATACTATTATTCTTTGTTCAGAGTTATTTTAGCCTGTTTTGTTTTGTTTAATTTCAACACACATGAAGGCATGGACAGCTATTTTGAAGAGAATGACAGACATTATGACAGCCATTGTTGACTTCCTTATTGTCTGGTCTTGAAGACCTAAAATGCCTTCCTTATTCTGTTTGGATCAGTTTTATGCTATGTTGTTTTGTATGAATTCTCTGTGTGTGGAGATATGAACAACTATTTGGAAGAAAACAAGAGACAATATGATGGTTGTCTTGCATTGAAATTTATGTCTCTTGCATTACTTTCTTGTGTTCTGCTTTGTTGTGTTTAATTTTACCCTCTTTAAAATAAAAACATAAAAAATAAAAAGGTAATTGTCTCCTAAAGGGCCCTATGTTGCTGGCTTGGTCCCCAGCCTAGGGTGCTATTGGGAGGTGGCAGAATCTAGTGGAAGGTTAGTTCACTTGGGAGCACTGGGTTTTGAACCCAGGACATTTTCTCTGACCTATAATCCTAGTCCATTTTAAATTTTGAGTCAGGGCCTTGCTGACTTGCCTAGGCTGGGCTCAAAGTTGTAACTTTCCTGCTTCAGGCTCCATTGTCTTTCTCTTTTGTGTCCTGTTGGCCATAAATGGGTAGCGTCTTCTGTTGTGTGATGTCACCATGTTGTACTGTGCTGCCACAGGCCCAAAGCAATGGGGCCAAGTGATCAGGGACTGAAACCATGGACCAAAATAAGTATTTTCTCTCATTAAGTTGATTGTCACAGTGATGGAAAGTGTAACACAAGTGTCTGCTCTTCAAATTGGTGGGTTGGATGAGAGAATAGATTATTCTTGTTACTGCTGCTGTCTTCACATTAAAAAAAAGAAATCACCAACAAAGTGAAAAGAAAACCCACAGAATGGGAAAGAATTTTAACCAACAATCCCTCAGACAAAAGACTTATATCCAGAACTTATAAAAAACTCATAAGCTGTGGATTTAGCTCTGTGGCTCAGGTGCCTTGGTCGTGAGTTTGATCCCTGGTACCAAAATAAATAAAGTGACATGCACAGACAAAACCAAACATGAATTCTATAAAAAAAAAGAACTCATAAAGGCCCCCCAAATTCAAAGACCCTCCCCAAAAATGGGCATCAGAGATGAACACACAGTTCTCAGATGAAGATATACAAATGGAAAATAAATACATAAAGAAATGTTCAGCATCACTGGTCATTTGAGAAATGCAAATTAAAACAACATTGAGATTTCATCTCAGCCAAGAAAGAATAGCTGCCATCAAGAAAACAACTGATAACAAATGTTGATAAGGCTGCAGGAGGGCGGGGGGAGGAACACTTCTCCACTGTTTTTTGTTTTTGTTTTGTAATTATGGTTGTTTTATTTATTTTTAAAATTTTTTTATTTAAAGAACAAAAGAGGGTAGAAATAATACATAATTTCAAAAAAAAACCAGTAAGAAATCACTAGTTGATAATTACATATTTTCCTCTTAGAAGTAATTGTTCAAGTCACAAAAGTAAAGCATACAAAGTGGACATTTAAACAGTGAGACTGCAAACAGTTTTGTTCACCTATCCAAGAAAAACTTAGTAATATAGTTATCAATCTTACACACTTAAACATACACACAGTTATATCTTTTAGAGTACTTTCTTTTCCTCTCTTTTTTACAATAACTATAATCAATTCTCGTAAACTGTTTAGAAGTTCTACACATGCATGAATCTCTACATGTATACCTATCCTTTTTGTATTAGAGGGAAAAACAAATCAAAACAAGACAACAAAGCAAATTCCTAGAAAAACACAAAATGAAAAAGTCATATAGAACCACAATACTAGGTGATCTACAGTAGCTACTATGATGTCTCTTGTTACTTTCAATAGAATTGTCTATATCATCAGGCATAGTATAATTGAACATAGCAGTAGATAGTAATATTAATAAAAACAAAACATTGGAGGCATTATTTGACTTGAAACGTATTTAATAATCCAACTGGAATGTGTATCCTGTTGAATCTTGTCATCTTCAGAATAGTTGCCTCTACTCTCAGACTTGATACAATCAAGCATACCAGATTCAAATAAAATCAGTTAAGACAAAACAGTGATCTAATATACCAGATTCAAATAAGATCAGTCATAGTAAGACAGTGTAAGTAATACAGGGCTTCAGTTTCAGTTAATAGGAAATTAAGGATAGTTTCCTGTTATTTTGGGGATAGCTGTCTGTGCTTTCAAATCTAGTATAAGTAGACAGACTGGAACAGAATAAAATCATACTAAACAGAGTGATAAAATAATATGGCTTTTAAATCCTGATACACTATTAACAATGTCCTCTGCTTTCCTTTTTTAGACAATTCCTCTCCTTTCACTTTCTCGGGGTGCTTTGTACATTTTGGGTTCCACTAACTCCTTTAGTTTTTACATTAGGGGAGCAACCTGTTATCTACCTAAGTGGTTCTGAACCTTTTTACCCCTGAGCTTGATCCTAAGCTGTATTGCTTTACTTACTAAAGCCTCAAGGTTTTCCTTTGTTATAGCTGACTAATTCTCCACTGCACAAAGTAGTCATGAGTTTCCAACCTATCTGCAGCTGCTTGATGAGCTGTCCCTATTTCTCTCTGGTTCCCTGTCACATAGAGCATTGTTTTCTCACCTTTGATTTTTTGTTCATTAACCCTCTGTCAGGTTGATATATTTCCTATCCAGAGCATCTCAATGGACCTTATCTCCTGACCTACTCTGCCTGTGACTCTTTTTGTTAGTGTATTCAGGCCATCTGTGTTAGAGATTATAACCAATCTCTGCCTCATCTCTGCTATGCTATCTTTCTGCCATTGGTTTTCTATTTTTCTTCTTCATTCCACTGTGTGCCCCATTCATTGAGGCCTCTCTGCCATTGTTCCTGCCATTGTTCCTGGAATCCTGGTGATTTTTTTCTCTCTTTCTAAAATGTCCTTCAGTATTTTTTGTAGGGGTTGGTTTGGATTTTGTAGGATGATCACAAATTCCCCCAGTTCCTCTTTGTCATGGAAACATCTTGTTTCTCCATTAATTTTGAGTGATAGTTTTGCAGGATACATCAATATGGGTTGGACGTTATTTTCTTTCTGGGCTTGGAATACTTTGCTCCAAGCTCTTCTTGATTTGATGGTCTGTGTCAAGAAGTCTGTTGTGATTTTGATGGGCTTTCCTTTATAGGTGATCTGTTTCTTTTTTCTGACCACTTTTATATTCTGTTCTTGTGATGGATTTCTGGTATGATTATTATATGTCTGGGTGTAGATCTATTTTGATTGTAGCTGATTGGAGTTCTGTATGTCTCATACCTCCAAATATCATTTCCTTTTCCTATGCTTGGAAAGTTTATCTTAATTATTTCTGTGAATAGCCTTTTTATTTCATTTGTATTTAGCCCTGCTTCTTCATTTATATTTTTTATTCTTAAGTTATAGATCCTCTTGTTGTCTTCTAGCCTTTGTATTGTTACTTCCTCCTAGTTCCTTGTTATTTTTAAGAGATCTTTCCTTTTGCAATCACACACTGCAAATTTATCTTCAAGTTTTGAAAGTCTATCTTTAGTTTCTGTCAAATTTTGCCAGCTTTCAATAGAGTTTTTAATTTCCTGGTATTCTCTTTGGATCTGTTTCATGTATTCTAGATTTTGTTTATATTTTTCATTAAAGGTTTCTCTTCTTTTTCTGGGTTCCTCTATTCTTCCATCTGTCTTCTTGAGAAGTGCTTAGCATTTCTTTTATTCTTCTTCTTATATCTTGCTTTACTTGAGTTAGAATTTCAGTTTCAACTTCAAGCTTCAAGTTCATCAATGAGGTCATGAAAGCATTCTTTATGTCCACTTAGACCATGTCTGATATTGTGCATTTGCTGCCCTTGATCTCTTCTGTATTTGTCTCCTGGACTTATTTTCCCTGGGTCAGAGGCTGGAGGCCTTTTGCTTGTTTCTTCCTCTTTTCATGTTTCTGGTTTCTTTCAGACAGGTGTGTGGTTGAGGTGTCAGGTCCTTTCCATATTGCTTATGGTTTTTCTGAAGTGTGCTGGCTAGGGGATTGCTGACCTCTCCAGTTTGCTGTTGATCTGTGAGGTGCTTGCAGGGCTGATGTGGGCTGGGCCCTCTCCTTAGCCAGTTAGCCAGTGAGTGCCTTCAGCGCACTAGTTGGTGCCCTGCAGATATCACAGGTTCAAGACAGTTTCATCCCTGGCTATTGGGTCCTGACCAGGGGCATGACCCAGCCCAAGCAGATCTCACCAGTCCCTTTTAGGCAAGGAGCAGCTGATTGATGCCATTGTGGTTGCCAGTTCGGGCCTGTCCTGCCCAACTCCAATATGTTATCTAGCCAGTCATCCCTCTGCTGGACCTAATTCCTAGCACTTACCATGGGTTAGTGCAGCTCATGCCACCGGTTCCACTCCCTGTTGTGGTGCATCCTCTCACCAAGGGTCTCAGCTCACCGACCCCCAATTTTGGCATGACCACAACTTCAACTCAATCATGAGTCACCTGACTCCAAGATGTGCCCAGAACAGTGCAGGACTGGGTCTGATGGGAGCCTGTCCAGCTCCAGCCTTCCACCTAGCATAGCACAGGACCAGCTCTGGTGAGAGTGCATCTAGCTCCAGCCTTCTATCCCTCTTTCTTTCTTTTTCTTTTTCCTCAGTTTCTTCCAGGGTCATGAGAAACCCTCTCCTTTCATCTGGTCTTCTCCTTGGTGTTAAATTCTAGCATATGAGTTGTTTTTCTCAGAGAGGCTCTCTACCATGCTACCTCTCAATCTGCCATTTTCCACTTCTCCATTGTTGGTGGGAATGCAGACTGGTGGAAATTAGTGTGGAGATTCCTCAAAAAACAAGGATTGGAATTCCATTCAATCTAGCTATTCTTCTCCTGGGTATTTTCCCAGAAAAATTCAAAAGATCATGTCACAGTGATATATATGCACCCATGTTCATAGCAGCACAATTTCTGATAGTTAAATCTTAGAAACAACCAAAATGCCCATCAACCACAGAGTGGATGAAAAAAATGTATTTTTATACAATGGAATATTAATCTTGAGGCCTTTATAGGTGAATGGGAGCAACATGAGAATATCTTCATTAGTGAAATAAACAAGACTCACAGTAGTAAATATCACATTGTCTCTCTAGTGTAAAAATAATAAGAACTGACAGAATAATGGTATCCAAAAAGTATAATAGATATAAAAGTATAATAGATATAATAGATATTGTAAAAATGAAAGGGAAGGAAAGTGCTCTGAAGGATATAATGGTGTGTATAGTGTGTAAGATAGATGACAATACTACTGAGCTTTGGTTAGATCGTTGAACAGAAGAGTTTGCACTGTCAATGTATGAGTGTCTAACCACTTTTTATGCTTTGATTTTGTAACTTTAACAGCTATTGTTAAGATGACAATAGGTAATGTATCAATTAGTGATTTTATGAGGTTAAATTTTTTTGAATTCTGTATTCTATTTTTTCCTCATTTTTTTCTTTTTTAAAATTTTCTTTTTTTTCTTTATTTAAATTTAGAATGGTTAATAATTCAGGTAAAATTGATTACATTGGGGACAAATGGGGAAGCAGGTCATGTAGAAAGCGGGCATTCCTAAGGAGCAGTGACTCTTCCCTAAGGGGTTGGGATGGTAACTCCAGGCTTCCTCAGGGGGATAGGGAATATCAATCCTCAAGACATGGGTACATTTGTTTGGTGTTTTGTCTTGAGGCCTGGCCCACAGAAGGATGTGTATGTCTCCCCCACAGTTGCCAGGTATTGGGCCTCTGTACTGGCTCCATTGAGGACCTACCCCTGTTCACTGCCTATAATTCTAACTAACTCAACTGCTTGCAACAATTCCCCCTCTGAGGAAGTAACCCAAACTGCTGTGAGTGGGTAATGTGCAGATGACTGATCTAGCTTCTTCAGGCTGAAGAGGGTCATAGTTGTTGAATGGCAGTCAGAGTTACTTCTGCAGAGATCCTGTCTGGAGGCCCTCAATAGACACCAGGCATCTTCATCTTGGGTAGGCGCACAGCTTTAAGTCTGGAGGAGACAAAGCCAAAGAAACAGTTAAGTATGTATAGGCCAAGGAGTAAAGTTGATATGACAATTATGGGTATAGTTAACTAGAATTAATTCTTATAAGAATAAAGTCCAGGGAATTTTAGAATCTGACATGTCATTGATTTGTTATCTAATATCTTGAATAACTACTGAGATATTAACAGAAGAATCAGAAATGTATACAAAGCATTCAGTTTTTACAATTACACAAGTGACCCTGCTGTTGCACTGCTGTTAGAACATCTAATGCCATCTGATTTTGAAGGTCAGCCTGTAATGAAAGATCACCTATCTCCTTATATTTTATAGGAGATCTATTGGCTGTTAGGTAATTTTTTTCTCTCCATATGGCTGCATGAGCATGTAATACTAGGAAAGCATACTAAGAATCAGTATAAATATTGACCTTTTGTCCCTTGCTAAGTGTAAGGCTCTGGTCAGAGCTATGATCTCTGTTAGCTGAGCATTAGGTGCAAGTGAAGAGCTTTTAAGAATATGGTATAAAGCCATAATGTATATCTTGCCTTTTTCCCCCCATTTTCCATGAAGGAGCTGCCATCACAGAAGAGGGTTAAATCAGAGTCATTAAATGAGGTGTCTAATAAGTCTTTTCTAGCTGCATATGTATGAAGAATTATCTGTTCACAGTCATGTTTATCAATCTCAATTTCTTTCTACTGTTCTGGCAAGAAGGTGGCAGGATTTAAGGAAGAACATGTCTTTATTTGAATGACTGGTAAAAGAGTTTTGCCCTAGAATAAATTACTGTACAGTTATAGTGGTGGTCTAACATGGCAGAAGGCCAAAGTGGGAATGCCTACCACTTTCTGCTTCTTCTTCAGCCCTAATTGCAACTCTCCTTCCTGTTTGCACGCACAGAGAATTCCAATCAGTTCCTCAGATGCCATCAATATCTGCTCTATGTGCCACTTCAGTCAATGGTCATATAACTCTCTGCCTCTCTGTGTCTGGTGGAAGGAGACAGCCCTGCCTCCATTAGTTGCATGCTCTTTTCCACATCCTCAACTCGAGAAACCTATTCATTTTGTATTTTTGCTTCTCTGTTGCACCAGAATAATCTAACAGCTGGTCCTTCTAGAGGTAGAGCCTGGTATTTAAGAAGTCAGTTGTCAGACAGCCATAGACTCCTCTTGGAAGAAAGGAGTCCTGCCACATGGTGAGGTGTATATACAATGAGATCTTTGCCTAAAGTCAGCTTGGTTGCCTCTGGCAATAAGAGAGTCACAGCTGCCATGGCTCTGAGGCAAGCAGGCCATCCCTTTGCTACAATGTCTAATTCATGGCTCAGATACCCTATAGGCTGTTGTACATGTCCTCAATCTTGGGTAAGCACTCCCAAAGCCATGCCTAGCCTCTCCTCTACATATAAATTGAAATGGTACCTTGTGGGTAGACTCAGGGCAGGGGCACTCAGAAGTGCTTGTTTAAGATTCAGGAAAGCAGCTTGGGAATCAGGTTCCCAGCATAAAATACAGGTATCTGCCTTTTGGGTCTCTTTTATAAGTTGATAGAAGGGTTGTGTAATTTTCTGGTATCCAAAGGTGGTGAAAGTCTGTAGCTCCTAGGAATCTCCTTAGCTATTTTAGTTTTGGACTATGGGAAGGAGAGAATGAGTTTAATTCTTTTTTTTACTAGCCTTTGGGTTCCCTTGGATATAATGAGGCCTAAATATTTTCCCTCAAAACTGCAAAGTTGGGCCTTAGATTTAGAGACTTTATAACCTCTGTCTTTATGGAAAATTTCATAGAGCACAAGTACCTTGGCTACAGAGCACATAACAATATGTAATCTACATATTGCAAGATTATGACCTGGGAAAACTCAAAACATATCAAGTCATGGGAAAGCACTTGTCTAAAAAGCTGTGGACTATCTCTGAACCCTTGGGGGAGCACAGTCCATGTCAATTTTGATGTTTGGTCCTGTGGATTTTCAAAAGCAAAAAGAAACTGAAAATATGCATGTAAAGGAATACAAAAGAAGGCATATTTTAAATATTAACACTGAAAAACAACCAGCATCTTCTGGGATCTGAGAAAGGAGAGTGTATATGGACTGGGTACCACTGGGTGTATGGGCACTAGTTTATCAATCTAAGGTCCTGTACCAACCTCCATTCCCCAGTGGGTTTTTGAATTCCCAAGATTAGAGTATTGCATGGGATATTACAGGGCTTAAGTAAGCCTTGTGTCCTTAGATTGTCAATTATAGGTATTAATCCTCTCTTAACTTTGGGTCCTAAAGGATATTGTCTCTGATGCAGCCAGAGAGACTGGAAGTAGACAGGAAATCAGGGGCCTTGGAAATCCAGGAAGTAAAATATTCCAAGGATGAAGCAGTGACCAACAGTGAAAAGAATGGGTTAAAGGAAGCTAGGGGCAGAAAAGAAGGGTGTGTGGGCAGCTGGAATAAGTGAGCTAGAAGAGAAAATACAGCCAGATGAGCATCACTGAAAATTTACCATAATGTACAATAGATTGAAGTTCCTCGTATTTCACAGAAACTTACACCTTATAAAATTTAATAATGCCTAAGTGTCTTACTGTCTACAGCTGAGACAACTACTTGTAAAATACCCATGTTGCTGGGTATCCCTAGCCCCACCAAGGAGCTAAAATCTGTAGATGCTCAAGTTCCTTGTATAAAATGCCATCATATTTTCGTACAACCTACACACATCCTTCTGTATCCTTTAAATCATCTCTAGATTACTTCTAATGCTTAACACAATACAAAGACTATGGAAAAAGTTGTTA
>PVLA01016267.1:0-21407 GCA_004027455.1 Hydrochoerus hydrochaeris
GGTCACAGGCTGCCAGCGCCTGCTGCCTGCCCCACGCAGGTGAGCACACCTGCCTGTTTCCGCGTCCGCCCCTCGGCTGCGCTTGTCTGGCTGACAGCTGGGCAGGAGAACGTGGAGCGGGGCTGCTGACTCCGTGGGTGCCTCTCTCCTTAAGGGGGTGTGGACCAATCAGGGCCACCGGGGCCTCCACGAGTGGGGGCGATCTCAGGGTCACACTCGTGAATGGCGTGGCTGGGCGTGGCGGTGGGCTCCTGTCATCCCTGCCTTGGTGAGGCTGGGGCAGGAGCATCGCCGGGAGTTTGCAGCTGGCCTGAGCTACACAGTGAGGCCCTGTCTCACAAAGACCAAAAACCAAACAACCCCTCACGGAGGCCACTGACAGTTACCGCGCGCCAGCTGTGTGCCCGGCCCTGGCCTGGGCAGGAGGACCCCGCGGCTCTGTGAGAAGCGAGCAGGCACAATCTCGCCGCCATCCAGCTACTAGGGAGGCTGAGGCGGAAGGGTTGCGAGTTCCCCAGCTAGTGCCAGCCAGGGGGCTCAGCGGGGCCCAGTCTTAAAGAGTAAAAAGTGCTGAGGTACAAAACAAGCACCGAAGCCTTGGGAAGCATGAGCGGGGGTGGGGTCAGGTGAGCTCTGAGGGCAGGGAGGCTGCAGGAGGGTGGAGCCACAGGAGGTTCCGAGCTGCTGGACTGGACTGGGACTCCTCAGAGCTGACCTGCTGTCTCCTGCCCAGGTCCACGAGCTCATGAGCCGCTGCTGGGCACCCAGCCCACAAGACCGTCCTACCTTCAGCGCCCTGGGTCCCCAGCTGGAGGCACTGTGGAGCGGAAGCCGGGGATAGTGGCCAGATGTGTGACCTGGTCTCCTCCAGCCCAACTGGTGGTCTCAAGGGAAGAATCTGTCCTTGCTGCATCCCCGCGACAGTGTCTGCATTGTCTCTGGTCCTGGTGATGTGACCTTGGGTCAAGAAGACCCCTCACGGAGCAGTGACCTCACCGGCACCCTGGAAGACTCTTATTCACCCCTCAAAGCCCCATCTGTGGTGTCCTTACAGTCTGCCCTTGTGTGCCCCTATTCCTGCTGTGCTTTGCACTCAACCCAGACCCTAGTGCTCTCTCCCCTTGATGTGAGGGATCCTTGGGGGCTGGGCTGAGGCCTGGGTGGGCACAGAGTGGGCTCAGGGTGTATTTGTTGAGTGAATAAAGGCGTTTGATTGCAATGATGCTTTGCGGCTGGACTTGGGTTGTGGGGAGGCTGGGAGGAATGTGGTGGGACTGCAGCTGGCGGTGGAGGCGCAGCTGGGGAGGCCTTGGCCGGGCGCTGGAGGCCAGAGCTTTACTCCGGCCCAGCCACGGCCTTGGCTCACTCCGGGCGGCACTGATCACAGGCGCCAGCTGCGTGGAAGGAACGGGGCGCTCTGGGGGTCATAGGGCAAGGCTGCGGCTTGGCACAGAGATGGGGATGGACACCGGACCCCGGCTTTGAGCTCCAGAAATGACCCCGGTGGGGGCCCCTGCTCTTAGCCTCAGTTTCTCTCTTTGGCCAAAGGGAGTCCAAAGGCTGGATATGCACAGAAGGGGCGGGGAGGGGCTGAGTCCCACCCTATTTCCACGTGGGGAAGCTGAGCTGGCCAGAGCTTCAGCTCCCGTGATCCTAGGAAAGTCTAGGTTCCCCACCCTGGGCCCCAGTTTCTTTGTACAGCAGCAGGCGCACCCTGGTTCCCCCACCCTGCCCCTGCACTCATGCACCCTGCATGCATGCGAGGCCCCGGGCGCGGCCCCAGGTCCCTTTTTAGTTTTCAAGGCCTGGGTTTGCTAAGTTGCTATGCAAGGGCTGGGGTCCAACTCAAGACCCTCCTGCCTCAGCCAGGGGAGCAGCCGGGATGACAAGCCTGTGCCATGGTGCTATGGGACCTCTGAAGGGTGGCGGACAGGGGAGACACTGTAACCCCAATCTGCCAGCTTCGCCATATGCCGAGTTTGTGCTCTCCCAAGTCGAAGAATGAATCCTGAGGAACAGTGGAGGTAGAGAGGAGGAAATGTGTTTCAATCTTTTTGTCTTTTTGAGACAGGGTCTCCCTGTGCTGTTCAGGCTGGCCTTGAGCTCACTGTGTAGCCCAGGCTGGTCTCGAACTCAGCAATCCTCCTGCTTCAGCCTCCCGAGAGGCTGTTGTCACCTCTCTGAGAGGGTCTTGGGCAATGGAGGGCTCCTGGTGCGGGGTCCCCAGGGGGAGGTGCAGGTGGAGGCAGGGCCTGGGACGCGGGGGAGAAGCTCCAGCCCGGGTCCTACCCTTGACCCTGCTCAGCCACCTTGAGGATCGCTGTGTTCCCGGCCAAGGCCCAGCCAGCCCGGGTTATAAAGGGGGCCCCCGGCTCACGCGGCAAGGGCACCACCGCCACCATGGAGCCACCTGCGATGCCGCTGCTGCTGCTTCTGCTGCTGCCACCGCTGCTCCCCGGGCAGGCGCCAGCACAGGGGCCCCCGCGCGCTCCGGAGGCGCGTGACCAGCTCTGTGGCCGCCACCTTCTGCGTGAGCTGGTGCGCGTGTGCGGGGGCCCGCGCTGGTCCCACGAGGCTGCAGAGCCCGCGACCAGCGGCCAGCGTGAGTGGGGTGCACGCGCGCGTAATTCCCAGGGGCGCGGGGCGCGGGGTTTCACCTCCCTGCCAGAGCGCACCGTGAGATGTGGGTGGGATGGACCGCTGCATCTCTAGCCCTTGGGGTCCTGCTTTATTTAAAATGTCAATCTTTTGATCGCCTTGCTTTTTTAAAAGTCAGGGTCTCACTGAATTGCTAAATTGTCCGTATTGGGTTTGCACTTGTGATCCTCCTGCCTCAGCCTCCCAGAGTACTGGGATGACAACCCTGCTAAATTGTGCCCAGTTTAAAGCAGTTCATTTAAAAATCATGCGCATGGTGGTGTGCGCCTGGGATCCCAGCACTCTGGAGGCTGAGGCAGGAGGATCACTGTGAGTTCAAGGCCAGCCTGGGCTTCATAGCGAGATCCTATCAAAAAAAAAAAAATCATGATGATGATTAGCCGGGTGCACGTGGCCGTGTGTGGCGGTGATCCCACAGCTCAGAAGACTGGGGTCGGACGAGCATGTCTGAGGCCGGTCTGGGCTACAGCGGGAGTGCGGGGTGGCCTTGAAGATAGTGAGACCACATCTCAAAGAACAAAACCAAACCAAGCAGAAAATCGACTGCCTCCCATTACGTGGGTGGCTGCAGGGACCAGCAGCAGGAAGCGCTGTCGTCCCAGGTCCCTGCACCCTGAGATGTCCTGAGCGGGACTCTGGGCACGCGGTGGCAGTGTGGGACTGAGAGAGGATGTGGGCATTTAAAAGGTACATGGTATACAGCAGGTGCTTAATAGTGCTTCCTGATGCCTGGCGCAGTGGGGCATGCCTGTAACTCCGGCACTTAGGAGGAGACTGAGGCAGGAGGACCCCTGAGAGTCTGAGGCCAGCCTAGGCTACCTAGTTAGACCTTGTCTCAAAAAAAAAAACAAAAAACTGCTCCTATTTTTAACTTGTCCACATTAGCTTTAGGGGGGTGACTGTTCTCTGGGGTCCCTGGCCCTGCTCAACCTTGGTCTGTCCCCAGGTGAACGTCTGCGACATCTCTTCTGGCCGGCAGGGGATGGGGACCCTGCTCCGGTCCTTGACCTGCAGCCCCTGCCCCGGATTTCACGGCAGGATCGCCGCCGCCGGGAGGCACAGGCCACCAGCCCTGTGCAGCAGTGCTGCCTCACCGGCTGCACCCGCCAAGACCTGCTGAGCCTCTGTCACCGCTGACCCCTCCCTGGTCGAGGCTTCAGGGACACCTAGGGGCAGGGAGCCCTGGGAGGCGCTCTTGTCATCTCCTGGGCGCTGGGCACTAGCTCGACTCTGCCCTCCTGCCACTTGGACGCCCCCCATTTCCTAACCTCTCCCCAGTTGGAAATAAACATCTTGAAGCAGCGTCTCTCATTTTCTTTTCTTTTTTTTGGTATTGGGGATTGAACTCACGACCTTGCACTTGCCAGGCAGGTGCTTATGCAGCTGAGCTATGTTGCCGGCCCAGTGTCTCAAATTTTCTGCAGACAAAGGGAGGAGTCAGGGGCTTGCGGGGACCTGCAGATGTTCCCAAAGCTCCTTGAGAGCCACTGCCCAGGTGGCTGTCATCCCAGCCCCTCGAGGCTGAGGCAGGAGGATCGCTGCAAGTTCCCCGGGAACAGTGGCTATGACACACAAGTGTCTGAGTGATGGTCACATTTGCTCACCCAACCCCAGCGGTGGCCCTTGCTGTCTACCTGCTTTACCCTGGGCTGGGGTTTGGACGATGTGACCCCTTTGGAAGCATTTAATTGTGCGTCCGTTCCTAGTGACCAAGGCTGTTGTAACGAATGACCACAGGTTTATTCTGTCACAGTGCTGGGGGAAGCAAGTCTGAAGTTTGGGGGCCATGAAGCGGATCCAGCTGTCCCCAGCCCTGCTCCTTGGTGCCTTGGCTCCTGGCTGTGGCCCTCCTGCCTCTGCTTACCCACACCTTTGTCCTCCCACCCTGACCCCAACTTCCCAAGGCAGTCGCGGGGCTTCTGAAAACTTAAAAATCACAGCGTTTTCCTTGGGAACCAGCACCCTCTCCTTACCCAGCCCACACGGCTCTGTGGGCCCAGCCATGACTAGGTGTCCTTTCCTCCTCTCATCGTCGCACCCCTGCCTCCAAGCGCAGCTGGCTCACCTGGCCCCGGGCCTTTGCACTTGTGGCATTCTGGGCCTGGACTGCCAGCCAGTGACACCTACCACCGGCAGCCTCTGTTTGGATACCTGTGGCCCCAGCTGCAAGGCCTCCCCCTGAGCCGTGTCCCACTGTCTGGTGTCCCATTTCCTGGGGCTGATGCTACTCAGAGCAGCTTCCATCCAGATTCATTCATTCTCTCTTGCTGTCTCTTGGAACTGAACCCATGACTTTACACCAAGCTACATCCCCAGCCCTTTTTATGCAGAGATGGAATCTCTCCAAATTGCCCAGGCTGGACTTGAATTTAGGATCCTCCTGCTTCAGCCTCTGTGCTGGCATCACAGACACACACAACATGGTGCCTGGCCCAGGTTTATCTTTTGGCTACAAAGGGATCATTCCCATGGGAGGGAGGAAAACGGGGAGAGTGTGCAGCACACAGTAGGTGCACAATAAATGCTCGAGGAAGGACAGGATGCAGGACTACAGTTTGAGTGGGAGGAGGTGACCCTGCTGGAGGTAACTGTGCCACAGTGGCAGGGGTCTCACATCCCACCCAGCCCAGTGCAGTCTTAGCCCTGAGCCTGAAGCAAGGATTGGTGTTGGTTTGTGCGCTGAGGGCCACAGGAAGCCATGGGGGACTGGAGAGCAGGGCTGGGGTGACATCCATGCTGCCTGACAGGAGCCTGTGCGACCCCCACCTCAACTACACTGTTTGGACTGGGCTTGGCCACCCATCCCCAAAACAAAGAGTGCCCAGGGCAAGCCAGGTGAAGAAGTCAATTCATCCCAGGAAAACACCAACACCCTAGACAATCCAAGCAGGGCTGCTGGGCAGCAGGGTTGAAACTGATGTGGTCTTTCTGAGTGTATAAATAAACATGCTGCAGCGGGTGAGCAGTTCTTTTTCTCCCATAAGGAGAGAAAGCTCCACCTGACCCCAGCTTTGTCTTTTATTTTCTCTTCCACTCACTGTCTTTCACCCCAAGATCCCCAAGGGCTTCCTGGGTCATGGCAGCACAGTGGCATAGACTTGTAATACTAGCATTCAGGATGCTGAAGCAGGAAGACTGTTGTGAGTTTGAGGCCAGCCTGGGCTATACAACAAAATCTTGTTCCCCTAAACAAACAAACAAACAAGTTAGAAATAAAAGAGATACGTACAGGAGAGCAAATTATCACTATTTGCAGAAGACGTGATCCTCTAACATACAAGGCCCCACCCCCCTAAAATTCACCAGAGTCCTTGAATTAATAACAACATTGTCTAGTGTAGAGGGACACAAACTCAACACGTAGAAATTAGTAGTGTTCCCTGATGCCAATAATGAACTCACTGAAAAAGAAATTAGGAAAGAAATACCATTCACAATAACACTGAGAAATATTAAAACTAGGATTAACCTAACCAAGGAAGTGAAAGAGCTCTACAGTGAAGACCGCAGCACTCTGAAAAAAAGGAGGTTGGAGAGGACATCAGGGGACAGAAAGGCCTCCCGATTGCAGACTGGCAGGAGCAGCATAGTCAGAAGGCCACTCCCAAGGCTGAGACAGCTGCAGGGCGTCCTGATCCAAACACCACTGGCATTCTTCACAGAAATACAGAAGATGAGCCTAAAATCCAGAGGGGAATCAAGGCACCTGGAGACCCTAATGTCCAGTGAAATAAATCAGATGCACAAGCTTAAGTTCTGCATGGTTTCTCTTATACAAGAAACACAAAATACAAATAAATTAAAGAACAAAATAAAGCTGGGCGTGGTGGCTCACACCTGCAATCCCAGCACTAGGGAGGCTGAGGCAGGAGGATCGTCATGAGTTTGAGACCAGCCTAGGCTACAAAGTGAGCTCAAGGCCAGGCTGAACTGCATAGCGAGACCCTGTCTCAAAAAGACCAAAAAAAAAAAACCAACAAAAAAACAACCAAAAACAAAATAAAAGGAAACAGGAAATAGGAGGCAGATATTTATCAATGGGAAGGGGACCAAGAGATGGAGAGAGGGGTCTGTGTGTGTGTGTGTGTGTGAGGTAAAATGAATTAAGATGTGTTTTGTATATGTATGGACTCCACAAGGGAATGTAAATATTATGTGTAAGTGGGAAGCATCACAATCCCAAACTTCAAGTTATGTTACAAAGCTATGGTGATAAAAACAGCATGGCACTGGCACAAAAACAGACCTGGGGATCAGTGGAACAGAACAGAGGACTCAAAAGGAAGCACAGGCACATTCAGCTATCTGATCTTTGACAAAGGGGCCCAAACACACATAGGAGGAAAGGTGGACTGTTTAATAAAAGGTAGTTGGAAAACTGCTATCCACATGCAGAGGACTGAGCCTAGACCCATGTAGCTCTCCAAGTATTACACCAAAAGCAAAATGGACCAAAGACCTAAATGTTAAAGTAGAAACACTTAACCTGCCAGAAGATAAAATAGGTAAAACGCTTTCAGTCACAAGTATAAGCAAGGGTTTCTGAACAGAACCCTGGTTGCACAGAAATCAACAAATGGCATTTATATCAAGTGAACAAGCTTGTACATAGCAAAAGAAACAACCAACAGGGGTTGGGGATTTAGCTCAGTGGCAAAAGCAACTGCCTGTCAAGTGCGAGGTTGTGAGTTCAATCTCTAATAGCAAAACAAAAACACAAAACACAAACACAAACAAAAAAACCCCACAAAATATAACAAGAAATAGAAGCAACCAATAGAGTGGACAGACAGCCTACAGAATGGGCAAAAATTTTGCTAGGCATTTCTCAGACAGAGGACCTAGACTACATAAAGAACTCAAAAAAAAAAAAAAAACACCAGACCTTCTCCAATAAAAAGACCCAATAAAAATAGGCAACTGAAATGCATACACATTTCTCAGAAGAATTACAAATAGTGGAAGACTTCTGGGAAGACAGCGGAGTGGTAGACATCAGAGAAATGGCCTCACCGAGGTTTGGTGTCCAAAGGCTGGAATATAGCAGTGAGAGGAAGAAGAGAAGGCAGGAAGGGTCGAAGTGAGAACTGGAGCCCATGGAGAAGAGAAGGGACTTTGCTGAAGGAGGTGGTGGCTATGTTTGGCCCCCAGCCTGGGATGCTGTGTGGGAGGGGTGGCTCAAACCTGCACATATGCGGTGACCACAGGTGACCCCAGAGGCCTCCAGGGAGCACTGCACTGGGGCATGGAGCAGTGGCTTCAGTGTGCTGTAGTGGCTGGTGGGTTATTTGGGTTCAGATGGCCCTGGGAGAGGACAGTCAGCTGGTACCCATCTGTGTGGGGGGTCCACGAGCTTGAATCACAGAACAGTTGCGGGCTGGCTCCATCTGGTGGATCCCAGTGTCAGGGTGAGGCTGCCAAGTTTGAGCCTGCCGGGAGCTGAGGACCTGGGCTCTGGCCTCCAGGCTGGGAACCACCTTCCCTTCAGGGGAGCTAAAGCTGTGGGCTTGGGGGGCACATGAGCCACCCTCGACACAAATCTCCTCCATCAGCTGTAACTGGACTCTGCCTGCCCCTGTCCTCTCCAGTGACAGCAGAGACCTGCTCCAAGATGAATACTTTTCTTCTTTTCTTGTCTGTTCTCATTTTTATGAATGTGAACATCGTTTCTTATTTTTGTGGTTCTGTTCTTGTTTGTATTTCTTCCTTCCTCTTTCCCTTCCTTCTTCACTTCATGAGTTTGCCAAAGTTTATGTGATCTTCCTTCACCCTCCAGCCTTGCTTATGTTCTCTTCCTTTTCTTCAATTTCTGTTTTTTTTTCCACCTAGCCCCTTTTAAATTTTATCCCCTGAGGGTAAAATTTCCATATTGAGGTCATACTTACTGTATACAATCTTCTGGTTTGTTTGATTTTGTTATATAACCACAAATCTAGTCCATGAAGTTAAAGGTGGTGAATTAATAGTTACCAGAGATTGTCATTTTCTAGGCTGTGTTTGATGCTATTGTTATTGCCAGTGTGACCACTGTAGCCAAGGTGACATGGTTCCAACCAGCTGTTCTTCCTGGTACACTCAGACTGAGATCCCTAAATGTCATAGAAAATACTCTGGGCCAGGGCCAAAGAACCAGGGGCCAGGCCAAAGAACCAGGGGCCGGGCCATGCAGGCAGCGACTTCTCATCCCTAATAAACTCAAGAGCTGGGACCTTGTGGCAGACTCAAAACCCCAAAACCAGCTACAACTGGGAGACGCCTCTGAGAAGTAGTCATTTCCCAAGGGTTCTGAATTCTACCAATAATGTTACTCACCATGGGCAATTGATAAACATCAATCCAGGAATTAAACAAACAAACAAACAAACAAACAAACAACAAATGAGAAGACACTTAAATGAGATGCAGCATCAGACTTCCAGCTCAACAAAGACAAACCCAGGGGCAATGAGGTCACATAATACGAAAGCCACCACCCAGACTGTCTGGAGCGTAACAGTGGAAGTGACCACAGATGAACGAGGCTCTAGGAGAAAATCAAATTGGAACTATTTTCTTAGATAACTAAGTATGGGTCACAATGAGGAAAGTGATGGAAATCGTGAATGCCCAGCATAGGAAAATGGAATCATGAAACATATCCAGAGGCCCAGGAGATGAAAAGATACACAGCAGGATGAGCCAATGTGATGACAGAGTGTCAGATATAGAAGACAGGATTGTGGTTAGTGATCATGAAAAGAAAGATTTCTTAAGAACAGCAGGAGAAGGCTGGGGATATAGCTCAGTACAAGTGCTTGTCCGGCATGTGTAAGGTCCTGGGTTTGATTTCCAGTAGAAAAAACAAAACAAAGCAAAACAAACATCCCAAACCCATAAGACTGATCAGATTTGAAAAAAAAAACAACAAGATGTACTGCAAACAACATAAAAAACTTCACAGAAGTAATGGCAGAATCTTTCCAAGTATCAAAAAAGAATTTGACATACATGTAAGTGAGACAGAATTCCAATTAGCCACAGTTAATAAAAATGTACCTCAGGGATATAACACTCAAGATTCTAGAAATTCAATGCAAGAACAAGGTGTTAAAAATCACTAGAGAAAAGAAACAAACCACCTGTAAATGAAAGTCCATCAGAATCACAGCAGACTTCTCAGTACAAACCCTCAAGTCAAGAAGAGTTTGGAGTGAAGTATTTCAAGTCCTGAAAGAAAACGACTTCCAACCCAGACTGATGTATCCTGTGAAACTATCTTTCAGAATTGATGGAGAAATAAGATACTTCCACGACAAAGAACACTGGGAGAAATTTATGACCACCAAACCAGCACTCCAAATGTTCTGAAGGGCATTCTCGAAATCAATGACAAGGACTTCAGTTCCATGAACCCAACAGAACGAATCCAGCAGGGCGAGTGATGGAGTGGTGGGGGTGGAAGAGGAGATCGGCACCAACAACAGGAAAGTAATATGACAGCGATAAGTCAGCCCGAGTTGGTGATGACCATTGGTGTTCATGGCCTCAATTCACCCACCAAAGGACACAGGCAGGCTAATGCATCAAGAAGCAAGATCCAAGAAACATATTTAACTCAAAAAGAAATTCAAGACTGAAAGTCAAAGGAGGGAAAGCCATACTCCATGTGATAAGAACCCAGAAAAAAGCACCAGTAGCTCTTCTATTTGCAGATAAAGTGAATTTCAAGCCAAGGCTGATTAAGAGAGGTAAAAAGGTCACTGCATCATGTAAAGGGACTATTCCAAGAAGAAGAGATAACAATCACAGATATACATGCAACAAATCGCAGTGCACCCAACTACGTAAAACAATTACTAATGGACATGAAAAATCAAATAAGCTCTAGCACAATTGTATTGGGAGACCTCAATATCCCACCATTACAAAAAGACAGATCAACTAGGCAAAAAAAATCAATAATGAAATATTAGAACTAAATCAAACTTTAGCACAAATGGACTTAAATGTCTCTAGAGTGTTCCACCCCACAACATCAGAATACACATTCTTCTCAGCTGCACATGAGACATTTTCCAAAAGAGACCACATACTGGCTCATAGAGCATGCTTAATATAAGTGTAAAGGAACTGGAATTATCCCATGCATATTACCAGATCACAGCACAATGAAACTGGAAATCCATGCCAAAGGAAACCACAAGAGCTTCATAAATGCATGGAAATTAAATAGCACCCTACTGAACAACCAATGGGTCACAGATAAAATTAAAGAAGAAATTAGACAGTTTTTACAGCTGAATGATAATGACAATACAACATACCAGAACTTGTAGGACACAATGAAAGCAGTCTTCAGAGGGAAATTTATAGCAGTAAATACTCATATCAGGAAAACAGAGCAAACTTATATACACAACTTAATGCTGAACCTTGAACATCTAGAAAAAGAAAAGCAGGCTAAACCAAAAGCTCATACAAGGGAGGAAATTATAAAGATCAGAGCAGAAATTAACACACCGGAGACTAAAAAAAAATATAAAGAATCAATGAATCAGAGAGTTGGCTCTTTGAAAGATTAAATAAAATTGGCAAACCCTTAGCCAACATTATCAGAAAAAGGAAAGATTCAAATCCACACAAATAGGAATGAAAAGGGTAAAATCACAACAGACCCTGCAGAAATCCAGATCATCTATACCTACTTTGAGAACTTGTATTTTAGAGATCTTTTTTTTCTTTTGGTACCAGAGATCGAACTCACAACCCCATGCTTGCCAGGCAGGTGCTTATGTCACTGAGCTAAATCCCAAGCTAGAGAACACTTGTATTCTAACACGATGGAAAATACAGAAAAAATGGATAGATTCCTAGATACTTATGAACTACCAAAGATGAATCAAGAAGATATAAAATTCCTAAATAGCTGGGGATTTAGCTCAGCGGCATAAGTGCCTGCCTGGCAAGTATGAGGTCATGAGTTCAATCCCTAGTACCAAAAAAAAAAAATCCTATAGGCCAATATCAATCAATGAAATTGAAGCTGTAATTAAAAATCCATCAATAAAGAAAAACTCAGGCCATGATGGATTCACTGCTGAATTTTGTAAGAAATTTAGAGAAGACCTAACAGAACAACCTCTCAAACTCTTTAATGAAATTGGAAGAGAAGCAATAGCTAGGTATGGTGGCACATGTGTGTAAGCCCAGCACTCAGGAGGTAGAGGCAGAAAAATCACTGTGAGTTTGAAGCCAGCCTGGGCTACACAGTGAGGCCCTGTCTCAGAAAAAAAAGAAGCAATACTCTCAAATTCATTCCTAGAAGCAAGCATTACCCTGATACCAAAACTAGAGAAGGATCCAACTAAGAAAGAGAGAATTACAGGCCAATATCCCTAATGAACATAGATGCAAAAATACTTAGTAAGTTACTGGCAAACAGACTGCAGCAAATCATCAAGAAGATTATACACCATGACCAAATAGGATTCATCCCAGGAATGCAGGGATGGTTCGACATACATAAATCCATAAATTAATACATCATATTAACAGAGCCAAGGACAAAAATCATATGATTATCTCAATAGATGCAGACAAAGTTTTTTGACAAAGTCCAGCATCCATTCATGTTAAAAGCCTACAGAAAATTGGAATAGATGGTCTTTATCTCAATCTGATAAAAGCCATCTATGACAAACCATCAGCCAACATCATACTAAATGGACAAAAACTGAAAGCTTTAACTCTAAAATCAGGAACAAGAGAAGGATGTCCACTACCACCACTCCTATTCAATATAGTTCTGGAAACACTAGCCAGGGCAATCAGACAAGAGGAAGAAATAAAAGGAATAAAAATAGGAAAAGAAGAAGTTAAATTATCATTATTTGCAGATGACATGATACTCTACATAGAAAACTCCAAAAACACCACCAAAAGACTACTAGATTTAATAAGCAAATTCAGTAATGTAGCTGGATATAAAGTCAGTGCTCAAAAATCAATAGCATCCCTGTATATGAATAACAAACTCAGTGAGAGAAAAATCAGGGAAATAACACCTTTCAAATAGCATCCAAAAAAAAAAATGAAATACCTGGGAACCAATCTAACAAACAGAGGATGTAAAAGACCTCTACACTGAAAATTAAGTATTCTGATAAAAGAGGTTGAAGAGGATTTTAGAAAATGGAGAGGTATCCCATGCTTGAAGAACCAATATAGTGAAAATAGCCATACTTCTAAAACCATTATACTGATTCAGTGCAATCCCAATCAAAATTCCAATGGTATATCTCACAGAATTAGAGAAAAGAATCCTAAAATTCATCTGGAATAAGAAGAGAACTAGAATAGCAAAGCAACCCTGGGTAACAAAGACAAGACAGGGGGCATCACAATCCCCGATTTGAAATTATACTATAAAGCCGCTATGATAAAAGGGTGGTACTGGCAAAAAATAGACCTGGAGATCAATTAAACAGATTAGAAGATGCAGAAACAACTCCAGACACACTCATCCAGCTTATCTTTGACAAGGTGGCTTTCACTGGAAGAAAGACAGTCTCTTTGATAAATGGTGCTGAATAACTGGCTCTACATGTGTTGATGATTAAAACTGGATCCATATCTTTCACTATATACTAAGCTAAAATTGGAATGGATCAAAGACCTCAATATTAAAACAGAAGCATTAAATCTGATGGAAGATAGAGTAGGTAAAACTTTTGAAGACATTGGTGTAGGCAAAGACTTTAGAATAAACCCCGATTGCACAGGAACTATCACAAAGAATCAGTAACTGGGATCTCACCCTATTGAAAAGCTTTTGAACAGCAAGAGAAACCACCAACAGAATGAAGAGACAACCAACAACGTGGAAGAAAATGTTTGTCAGCTGTTCCTCAGACAAAGGATTACTATTGAGAACATATAAATAACTAGAAAAAAGATCAGTCCTCCTAGGTTTAAATACCCAATCCAAAATTGGGTATCTGAGATGAATACATACTTCTCAGCTAAAGAAATAGAAACAGCAAATAAATATGTGGGAAAAATGTTCAACATCACTGGTCATTTGAGAGACACAAATTAAAACAACACTGAGATTCCACCTCATGCCAGAAAGAATGGCTACAATTAAGAAATCAAGCAATCACAAATGCTGATGAGGCTGTGGGGAAAAAGGAACCCTTCTCCATTGTTGGTGGGAGTGAAGACTGGTGCAACCACTGTGCAAATCAGTGTGGAGATTCCTCCAAAAACTAGGATTGAAGGTCCCGTTCAACCCAGCTATTCCCCTTCTGGGTATCTTCCCAAAAAATTAAAAACATCATACCACAGTGGTATATATGCACCCATATTTACAGCAGCATAGTTTATAGTGGCCAGATCTTGGAAACAACCTAAATGCCCATTGACTGAGGAATGGATAAAAAGATGTGGTATTTTTATAGAATGGAGTACTACTCAGCCACGAAGAAGGATAAACTAGAGACTTATATAAGTACCACATGCTAACCGATTGTGCTACCGGAGCTCTAACTAGAGACTTTTATAGGTAAGTGGATGTACCTTGAGAACATACTCAGTGAAATAAATAAGATGATGTGTGTAGACATCATATTGTTTCTTTAGTGTGACAAAATGAAAAAACATGTGTATGTATATAAAAATAGTTAAGATACTTATACTACTGATTTCTCTGATTTGCCAAAGAGAAAGCTTTCTGCTGCTATTGTTCAAACAACTGAAGGCAGATGTCCTGAATTCTGGGCAAACGATTTGGGGATGACAATGCACAATGTATGTACCATTGTTGTCTGCTGTATGATGTGTTTTGAAAATTTTTTTTGTTTGAAATAAAACGGACTTGAAAAAATGAATAAGTAAAAAAGAAATTTATAGACTTAATTCTATGAATTAAAGAATTTTGGAAAACTGTGACAGGAACCCAGAAGAAAGCAGGGGTAGCTATCCTATTTGCAGAGAAAGTGTATTTCAAACTAAGACTGATGGAGAAAGACAAAGAAGGTCACTACCTCCTTGCAAAGGGGACAACCCAAAGGGAGAGATAACAACCATAAATGTATATGCACCAAATATCAGTGCACCAACTTCATCGGGCGAATGTTAATGGGCGTGAAAAATCAAATAAGCACCAGCACAGTTCTAACGGGGCACTTAATGCCCCCTGTCACAAACAGATTAACTAGACAGAAAAATCAACAAGGAGATATCAGAACTGAACAAATGACCAAGAAATACATGAAAAAGTGGGGGCTGGGGATTTAGCTCAGTGGCCTGCCTGGCAAGCATGAGGTCATGAGTTCAATCCCCAGTACCAAAAAAAAAGAAAAAAGAAACAGTGGGCATGGGAGAAATGCAATGGAAAACAGCAGCAATTCTGTTTTACTGGAGAAAGAACAGCTATTATCAAGAAATCAAGGAGCAAAAAAGGCTGGTGAGGCTGTGGGGAAAAAGGAACTGTCTTGGCTACTTTTTCTCATTGAACAGACAAAAATACCCAGTGCCTGGAGGTAATGGAGGAAAGGCTGATTGCAGCTCACCAACTGTAGAGATTTCATTCATAACTGGCTGGCTCCAGGGCAGGGCGGGGTGGCAGAAGGGTGTGGGGAGCAGAAACTTCACAGCAGGCAGAAGGCAATAAAGCAGCAAATAGCCAAGCAGCAGCAAGCTTTAATCAATGCCATTAGCCCATTTCCTGTCCCTTGTATTTTACCCAGGCTGCTTGTCTTTGGGGTGGGCACTCACACCCACGATGGGACTTTCCAGCACCCTCTCCCAGAACTACGCGAGCCAACCAGCGGGCTCACTTAGTCATCACACATCCTAATCCCAGCACCCCACGCTCCAGACCCTGCCACCTCTGAGAAGCCACCACCTAGGAACACATGAGGCTTTGGGGTGACATTTTTTTGGGGTCTTTTTTGAGACAGGGTCTCGCTATGCAGTTTAGGCTGGCGTTGAGTTCACTTTGTAGCCCAGGCTGGTCTTGAACTCACAACGATCCTCCTGCCTCAGCCTCCCAAGTGCTGGGATTACAGGAGTGAGCCACCACGTCCAGTTTGGGGTGACATTGACACACAGCCAGAATGGGAACCCTGCTGTGTTGTTGGAAGGCACAAAAACTATGGAAGTCAGTATGGAGATTCCTCAAAATACTAAAAACCGAAATTCTGTTAACCACAGCTCTTCTCTTGTACACATGTTGAAGACGTCCTGTTACTCTCACCCATCATTCCCATGCTGATGGCAGGACACTGCAGAATAGCAAGTCTGGGAGTGGTCTCTGTCTCTATCAGTAGTGAGTGGACAGAGCAAATGCAGTATGATACACCATGGAGGATACCGTGCCATGAGGAAGAACAAACCTGAGTCATTTGTAGGAAAATGGAAGTGCCTTGAGACCATAATGTCACCTGAAATAAATCAAACACACGAGCTTAAATACCGCATGGATTCTGTTGTATAAAATCCCCAAGTACAGGGCCAGGGATAGAGCTCAGCAGCACAGCGCCTGCCTGGGAAGTGTGAGGTCCTGAGTTCCATTCCCGGTTCAAAAAACAAAAACAAAAACAAAAACAAAAAAGAAGCCAAAGTATAAATAAAGAGCAAAATAAAAGTCAGTTACAAAGAATCAGAGAGATGGACCTTTCCTAACTGGGAAGGAGGTGCTGAGACGGAGAGAGGGGGAGACAGACAGCATTATGATGCGAGAGACAAAGGTGAAAGGTCACAGTCAGGTTGCCCAGTGAACACAGGGCCAGAGGCCTTGTGCAGCCTCTCTTGACAGTGACGTGGCTTAAGGTTTAATACTGGGGTGCAGCAGGCAGAGAGCTACAAGGCCGCCTGCCCCAAGCAGAGAAGTGTGTCCCGTTTGCCTGGATGGGGAGATGGCGGGCAGGGTGAGAGGATTTTGGCTGTCTTGTACCTCCGTGGGCAGAGTCCCTGGAGTGTCCAGTGTCTCCACTCCCCGCTGGACCTGGAAGTGTCCTTTCCTGTCATCTCTTTTCCTGTGCGTGCTGATGCAGCCTCAGCGCTGAGCCAGGTTTCCTGCAGAGCACAGGGCTCCTGCAGGCTGGGGTGCTGGAGACACCCCACGCCCCGGGTGGCATCTGATTGAAAACATCTTCACGGGCTGGGGGTGCAGCTCAGTGGTGCAAAGCCTGCCTGGCCAGCGCGAGTCCTGAGTTCGAGTCCCAGTACCAAAAAACCTTCGTATCAGTTATGCGCTCACCTCATTTTTAAGCCCCAGCACTGAATGAGGGGACCGCCCCCCCAGACAGGCACCCAGGCACGTGGGAAGTCAAAGCCACAAAAGACCTCGGGGTCCCTCACCTCTCCCAAAGCAGATAAGGGGGCACTGCTGAAGAGGAATGCAAACCCGGGTCCAGGAGCCCTGAAAAGTGACAAAAAAACAGGTGAAGAAACTTGGTGAGGTCAGAGAGGACGGGACCCCAAAGCTGGTGGAGTTTTTTTTTTTTTTGGTACCTGGGATCAAACTCACAACCTTGCACTTGCCAGGCAGGTGTTTATGCCACTGAGCTAAATCCCAGGCCCAGGCTGATGAAATTATAGCCAAAACCACCTATGCGGGTGTGGGGGAAGCCGGTGAAAAGGCGGAAGAGCTGAGCAGAATATTTCCAAATGACAGGAAGTGAAATTCACAAAATGGTATCCACCGGAAATAGCCGGTATAAAAAAATGGTGCAGACCTCGTAAATTGTGAGGCTAACCAGTGTGGAGACAGGGTTCCTGACATCAAAGGAAAAAACTGTAAATTACAACGCGTTACTCAGGGAAGCCTCAAAAAAGACCAGAGAACAAGAAAAATTCACCAAGCAGCTGCGAGACAACACCAAGGAGCCGGCCTGAGGCTAACTGGGATTAGGCAGAGAAGAGAATCTTGCCTAAGGTGAATTTGTTTACAGAAATCATAATAGAAGCTTCCCCAGTAGAGAAAAGCTTTCAACAAGCCACACAGAGCACCCACTGCGAGGGAAAAGCAGCTTCCAAAGACGCAGTGTAATTAAAATGACAGCTGCCCAACAAAGAAACTATTTTAAAAGCAACCAGAGAAAAACAAAACAAAAAAGTCACATATGCAGACAAACACTTCATGAGAATTACAACGGATTTTTCAAAAGGAACTCTGAAGCCAGGAATAGTTTCAAGTATTTCAAGACCTGAAGGCAAATGATTTCCAACCCCAATTAACATGTCCTGCAAAACTTTCTTTCAAAGTAAAGGGAGAAGCCAGTGTGGTGGGGTGTGCCTGTAGGCCCAGCACTCAGGAGGCTGAGGCAGCAGAATTGCCACAAATTTGAGGCCATTCTGGGCAGAGATCCCATCACAACAAACAAACCCCCCAAAACAAGAACAACAAAAACCAAAGCAGAGGGAGAAATAAGGACATTCCATGAGAAAGAACAATTCAAGAGATTTATGATCACCAAACCAGCACTCCAAGAAGTACTCAAGAACATCCTAGACAAAAACAAACCACTTTCTGGTTCAAAAAAAAAAAAAAAGGAAGCAATGAAGCCAACAAAGCCAAAAAGTTCAGAGAGGATGAACACATCAAGCAGTGTGAATAGATTAAAAACAAAACAGGTAAAGAAAAACAGATGGGCTGGGCATAGTGGTGCATACCTGTCATCCTGGCACTCAGGAGGCTGAGGCAGGAGGATTGTTCCAAGTTCAAAATCAGCCTGGGCTACAAAGTGAGCTCAAGTCCAGCCTTAACTGCATAGCAAGACCCTGTCTCAAAAAGACAATAAAAGAAAGAAAGAAAAAAGGGAAGAAAAACAGAAAAAAAAGCACACTATTAGGAATTAATCAATGCCTCTCACTAATATCTATCAATGTTAATGGCTTCAGTTCTCCAACTAAAGACACAGGTTGGCAGACAACATTGGATCACATAACAAAATACACCAGGCTTTTGCATTCCAGAAATTCATCTAATCCCAAAAAGATATTCACAGAGTAGGAATCAAAGGGTAGAAAACAGTAGTTTATGCCCTGGGTCCCCAAAAGGAAGAGAGGTAGCAATTTTCCTCTTGGAAGATGTAAATCTCAAGCTATAACCGTCAGAGGTGATAAAGAAGGTCATGAGGTTGAGACAAGGGGACAGTCCTTCGGGAAATGACACTGCTGGCTATAGCTACACCTGTCTTCTAGAACAAACAGTGCTGGATATGGAAGGAAAAATAAATGTGACCCAAGCGGGCGGCTGGTGTCTGCAGGCTCCTGCAGCCCTACACGCAGGGCTCTTCAGAGCTGGCTGGACCTGGGGTATGTGCTGCTGAAGGGTCCACGGATTGCTTTGGCCTCACTCTGGGTGAGGATATGGCTGCCCTGGGTGTGGGTGGCACCGCCTGAAAGGCAGGGAGCCTGGATGGATCCAAGCGGCAGAAAGGAGGCAGACTGGCCACTGCTCCTTCACTGGGCCCCTCTGTGCTGTCCCCTCAACCCTCTGTCTGCCCTCAGAACTGTTTCTGCTCTGCTGCCCACCCCACCTCGGAGCAGCCGACCGTGGCCTGAAACCTGCACGCGGTGAGCTCAACAGATCTTTCCACCCTCAACTAGGGGTGCTGGGTATTTTTGTCTCAGCAACAAGAAAAGTAACTAAGCCAATGGGGTGACCACAACATCTTGTTTTTGTAAAGAGACCATGGACTTGAGATGGGTCTATTTATCTACAGAGCGCTGCATCCCTGTACCAGAGAGGGCAGCTGCACAGCAGCTTTCTCCAAGCTGACCACACCCTATCTGCAAAGCCTGCTTCAGAAAACAGAAATCAATGGAAATCACCCCACGTTTGCTCTCAGACCTCTGTGCTGTGAGACTGGAAACCAGGCACAGAAGGAACCATGGGACATTCAGAAACATCTGGGACCTGAACCTCACCACACAACGGGTCACAGGACAAGCTGAAGAAGACATTCAGGAATTTCTGGAGACAAATGACAACCCTAGAAGGACACGCTGGAACCCCCGGGACACCATGAAAGCAATGCTGATGGAGCTGCATTGCAATCAGTCCTGCATGGGAAGCTGGGGAAATACTGAAAAAAAAAAAAAAGAGCAAGTTCCAATACACACACTGACCTGGAGCTTTAAGATACACTTTTTTTTTTTTTGGTACCAGGAATTGAACTCATGACCTCACGCTTGCCAGGCAGGCACTTGTGCCACTGAGCTAATCCAAAGCCCAAGAGCGGGTTCTCTGAAAGAATGGAGGAAATAGATAAAGCCTTAGCTAAACCCTCCCAAAGAGAGGAGGGACTCACATCAACGCCATTAGAAAGGAAGAAGGTGGGACCCATAGGTGCTGCTGAAAGCCATAGGTGCCACTCTGAAAAGTGGCGCTCCCACAGGGTAGCAAATTTGGAAGCAATGGGCAGATGCCTAGGCTCACCTTCATTATCAAAACCAAACCAAGAAGACATAAAGATATTACACACCCAATATAACGAGCACACAACGGGCAATGACATCAAGGAAGTAATAAAAAAAAAGCTACCAACTAAAAAAAGCCCAGGACCTGATGGATCCATGGCTGAATTCTTCAGAAGCTTTCAGGGTGTCAGGTCACGCGGTGGTGGTGAGCTCGTGGTCGACCTGTAGCGCCCAGCCCAGCTCAGTGAGCAGAGAACCAGAACTGACGGGAGGATGACATGTGGCTGATCCTCCTGGAGGGGCTTTTCTCCTCTGGTTTCTTTTTAATTTTTATTTTTTAAAAAATTTTATTTAAATAAAGAAAAAACAAGAAAATTAAACAAAAAATAGAAAAAAATGAGAAAAAAGTAGAATATAGAATTCAAAAAAATTAACATAAAATTGCCAGGTGATACATTACATATTGTCATCTTAGCAATAGTTGTTAAAGTTACAAAATCAAAGCATAAAAAGTGGCCAGCATAAGCCCTTCTGTTCAATGATTAACAGAAATTTGGTAATATGGTCACCTATCTTGCACACTATACAAAACCATTATATCCTTTAGAGCACTTTCCTTCCCTTTCATTTTTACAATATCTATTATACTTTTATATCTATTATACTTTTTGGATACCATTATTTTGTCCATTCTTATTATTTTTTACACTAGAGAGGCAATGTGATATTTACTAATGCAAGTCTTGTTTATTTCACTAATGAGGATATTTTCAAGTTGCCTCCATTTACCTGGCAAGGCCTCAAGATCATCCTTTTTATAGCCGAGTAGTATTTCATTGCATAAAAATACCACTTTTTTTATCCACTGGGGAAGACAAGGTAGGTAAAAATCTTGGAGACATAGGGGTAGGCAGAGAATTCATGAATAAAACACAAACTGCACGGGAAACTCTTCAAAGGATCAACAACTGGGCTCTCATATTATTGAAAAGTTTCTACACTTCAAAAGAAATCACCAACAGAATGAAAAGAAAACCCACAGAGTGGGAAAGAATTTTAGCCAGCAGCCCCTCAGACCAAGGACTTATATCCAGAACATATAAAGAATTGAAAAACATCAAGTCCCCCAAATTCAAAGACCCTCTCCAAACATGGGCATCTGAGATGAACACACAGTTCTCAGAGAAAGATATACAAATGGCAAATAAATACATGAAGAAATGTTCACCATCACTGGTCATTCGAGAAATGCAAATTAAAACACCATTGAGATTCCACCTTACTCCAGAAAGAATAGCTGCCATCAAGAAATCAACTGATAACAAATGTTGGCGAGGCTG
>PVLA01016268.1:0-21404 GCA_004027455.1 Hydrochoerus hydrochaeris
AACATGACAAAGTTGAGCCAGTACATATCAGTTATATCCATAAATATAAATGGCCTCAATTCACCTATTAAAACAAATAGGAGGAAAGAATGGATCAAGAAACAGGATCCCATAATATGCAATATACAAGAAAATCATTTAATTCAAAAGGAAACTCATACATTAAAAGTCAAAGGATGGAAAACAATATTCCATGGGAAAGGAATCCTGAAAAAAGTAGGGGTAGCTATTTTATTTGCAGACAATGGGAACAAACCAAAGATGATCACAAGAGATAAAAAAGCTCACCACATACTTGTCGAGGGAATAATTCAAAAAGAGGAGCTAACAATCATAAAAAAATAGGCACCAAATACAGGAGCACCCAACTATATAAGAAAAATACTAATAAATATTAAAAACCAAATAAGCAACAACACATTGTAATAGGCAACCTTAATACCCCATTATCACAAAGACATAGATCAACTAGACGAAAAAGTCAGCAAAGAAATAACAGAACTGAATCAAACCTGTGAGCAAATGGACTTAGTACATGTTTACAGAGTGTTCCACCCAACCACATCAAAATACATGTTTTTCTCAGCTGTGCACAGGAAATTCTCCAAAATAGACCATATATTAGCCCATAAAATATTCTTAAATAATTGTAAAGGGACTGAAATTATCCCATGTACATTGTCTGATCAGAGTGTACTGAAATTGGAAATTAAAGGCAAAAGAAACTATAAAACCTACATAAATACATGGAAATTTAATAACGACTTCTTGAACAATCAACGGTTACATGTGAAATTAAAGAAGAAATTAAGCAATACTTAAAATTCAATAAAAATGCAGGTACAGTACCAAAACCTGTGGGACACAAAAAAAGTGGTCTTACAAGGGAAATATATAGCAATAAATTGTCTTATCAAGAAAACAGAACTAGCAAAAATAAACAATATTATGCTACATCTCAAGCTTCTAGAAAAAGAAGAGCAAGTCAAACCCAAAGTTAATAAAAGAGAGGAAATTACAAAGATCAGAGCAGAAATTAGTGCAATTGAGACTAAAATAACAATGCAAAGAATTAATGAATCAAAGAGCTGGGGTTTTTTTGAGAGAGAGTAAACAAAATTCATAAACCAGTAGCCAACTTTAACAAGAAAAAGAAAGAAAAAACTCAAATTCATACAATAAGGCCTGAAAGGATAGAAATTACTATAGAACCATTGGAAATTCAAAAGATCATGAAAACCTACTTTGAAAATCTTGACTCACATAGGGTGGAAATCAGAGTAAATGGACAGATTTCTAGAAACGTATGAACTATGTAAGTTCAACCAAGAAGATATAACAATTTTGAATAACCCAATATCAGCTATTGAAATTGAAAACATGATTAAAAACTTACTGATGACAAAAAAAAATCCCAGGTCCTGATGGATTCACAGCTGAATTCTACAAGAAATTTAGAGAAGATTTAATGCCAATACTCCTCAAACTCTTCAATGAAATCGAAAGGGAATCAATCCTCCCTAACTCATTCATGGAGGCAAGTATTACTCTGATACCAGAACCAGAGGAAGACCCAACTGAAAAGGAGAACTATAGTCCAACCTCACTAATGAAGATTGATGTGAAAATTCTCAATAAAATACTGGCAAATAGAATGCAGCAAGTCACTAAGAAGATTACACATCATGCATGACTAAGTGGGATTTATCCCAGCAAAAAAGGAATGGTTTAACATACTCAAATCAAAAATGCAAAACAGCATACCAACAGAGCCAAAAACAAAAATCACATGATCTTCTCAGTAGACACAGAAAAAGCTTTTATCAAATTCCAACATTGTTCATTATAAATCCCTACAGCGACTTGGAATAGATGGTATCTACCTAAATCTGATAAAGGCCATTGATGATAAACCAACAGTCAACATTATACTAAATGGACAAAAACTGAAAACTTTCACTCTAAAATCAGGAACAAGACAAGGATGTCCACTATCAACATTCCTATTCATTATAGTTCTGGAAACATTAGCCAGAGCCATCAGACAAAAGAGAGAATTAAAAGGAATAAAGATAGGAAAAGAAGAAGTTATCACTATTTGCAGATGACATGATACTCTACATAGAAAACCCACAAAACTATATTAAAAGACTACTAGAGGTAATAAACAAATTCAGCTGTGTACCTGGATACAAAGTCAACACTAAAAGATCAAAAGAATTCCTGTACAAAAACAAAAAACTCACTGAGAGAGAAATAATAGAAATATAGCCTTTCCCAACAGCATCTAAAAAAATGAAATATCTAGCAAACAACCTAACCAAGAATGTAAAAGAACTATATGCTGAAAATTATACTACTCCTAAAAAAGGATATTGAAGAGGATATTAGAATATGGAAGGATATCCCTTGTTCTTGATTAGGAAGAACAAACATTGTGAAAATGGCCATACCTCCAAAACTGATATTCAGATTCAAAGCAATCTCAATCAAAATATCATTAACATAACTTACAGATCTAGAGAAAACATGCCTAAAATTCATTTGGAAATAGAACAAACCTGGAATAGCAAAGGCAATTCTGGGCAACAAAGGCAAGGCAGAAGGCATCATGATGCCTGACTTGAAACTATACTGCAAAGTTACAGTGATAAAATCAGCATGGTACTGGCAAAGAAATAGACCTGAGGATCAATGGAACAGAGTAGAAGATGCAAACACAATTACAAAGACATTCAACCACCTTATATTTGACAAAGGGGCTAAAAATTTTCACTGGAACAAGGATAGCCTCTTTAATAAATGGTGTTGGAAAAATTGGCTTTCCATATGCTGAAGACTGATACTAGATCCATGTCTATCACCATGCAGTAAACTAACGTCAAAATATGTCAAAGATCTAAATATTAAAACAGAAACATTAAATATACTAGAAGACAACATAGGTGGAAATCTTCGAGACATAGGGGTACACAAAGAGTTCATGAACAAAATGTAAACCTCACAGGAAGTACTTCACGGAATCAACTGGGATCTCATCTAATTAAAAATTTCTTTGCACTTCAAAAGAAATCACCAACAAAGTGAAGAGAAAACCCACAAAACAGGAAAGATTTTAGCCAGCAGTTTCTCAGACAAAAGATTTATTATATCCAGAACATATAAAGAATTGAAAAACATCAAGACTATCTCCAAAAATGGGCACCTGAGATGAACACACATTTCTCAGATTAAAACATATAAATGGCAAATATATACTTGAAGAAATGTTCACCATCACTAGTCATTTGAGAAATGCAAATTAAAACCACATTGAGATTCCATCTCATTCCCGAAGGAATGGCTGCCATCAAGAAATAAATTGATGACAATGTTGGTGAGGCTGTGGGGAAAAAGGAACACTTCTCCATTGTTGGTGGGAGTGTAGACTGGTGCACCCACTATGGAAAACATTATGGAGTTTCTTCAAAAAACTAGTACTGGAAGTTCCATTCAATCCAGCTATTCTCCTCCTGGGTATTTCTCAGAAAACTTGAAAAAGTCATGTCTCAGCGATATATGTGCACTCATGTTTATATATCAGCCTAATTTGTAATAGCTAAATCTTGGAAACAACCAAAATCCCCATCAACCACAGAATGTATGAAAAAGATGTGGTATTTTTATACAGTGGAGTATTACTCAGGTATAAAAAGGATGGTCTTGAGGCCTTTATAGGTAAATGGAGGCAACTTGAGACCATCTTCATAAGTGAAATAAATCAGACTCACATTTGTAAACACTATATTGTCTCTCTAGTATAAAAATAGTAATAAAAAACTGAAAGAGTAATAAGATACAAAATATATACTAGATATTGTGATAATGAAAGGGAAAGAAAGTGCTCTAAAGGACATAACTGTATGTATGTTTAATTGTGCAAGATAACCATACTACTAAGTTTTTACTAGTTCAGCAATCAGAATGGTTTCTACTGTAATTATTTCTCTGTCCATTTTTTATCCTTTGATTTTATAACTTGACCAACTTGTTGTAAGATAACAATATGTAATTTATCAACTAGTGATTTCTTATTGTTATTTTTTTACTAATCATTTCTTACTTTTTTTAAAATTCTGAATTATTTCTACCCTTTTTTCTGTTTTGCTTTTTTTCTAAATTAAAAAAAAAACCCTGCCACCCTGGGCAGTTCTGGTTCTAGAAGATAGTGTTCAGTGTAACGCTGGCAATAGGCAGGTTGTACACATTGCCTAGCCCAGTTTCAGTGCTCCCACTATTGTGGAACCCCATGATTAAGTTTGTAGCCCTGGATCCCAGACCATGGGGTAGTATCCTACCTCTTTCTCTTTTTTTTACTTCTTTTAAAGGAGTAATAGATCTTTAAAGGAGTAATAGATCTTATATAAATATGGATAATTCACCATCCATCCCCAAAACTTTACCTTCAGGTTATGTTTTATAAATGAGAACTTGTAAGTTAAAAGGTTTTAAAAGTTGACTTTTCTGCTAAGGTAAACTAGCTGTCAGAGTTCTTGTCTCTCTCTGCCTTCTGACTCTACTTGGTTGTAAGTCTATTAAAGTAACTGTAGAAAAAGGAAAATGAAAAAGGAAATTATATATAAGTAATTATATATGTATTATATATTATTTCCTTTTTCATTTGCACCTTTATAATACTCCTTATTTCACCCTAAATTGTAGAAACTGTGAATTCCATCATGAGGAAGTGAGAATCCATATTCTGAGCTCTCTACTTGGCTCTGTGGGACAGCATTTCTAGGGAACAGGGTGATTTGTCCACTTTGGGAAATGCTATTGAGTCTTGAGTATATGTGGCACAGTGCCCTGGTTCTCCATATTGTAAGTGGCTGTTTCCCCATATATAATGGGGACACAGAAGTCATCTTGGTAATGGTTAAGAGCATGTAGCCTGGAGTCAATCTGACTGGGTTCACACCCAACTTCTTCATTTTGTAGGCAGCAGTTTCCATACAAAAGTGGGAATCAGAACAGACCTCCCATTCTAAAACATCATGAGGTTTAAGGAGTCACTGTTGATTCAGAGGAAATGTATTGTTTGATTAACTTTGCAAAACTAAAGCTTGTAGTCTGAGCAACTATTTAGAGGACAACAATATGCCATATAATAAGTACTATAGATTTCCTACTATGTTATCACTCTCTTGATTCATTTTATTGCTCTGTTTTATTCCCTTTAAAATTAAATTTAAAAATGTAAAAAAAAAATGAGTCACTGTTAAACACATGTCACAGGCCTGGCTCAGAGAAAGCTCCATGTGTATGCACAAAGCAGCACACACCCTAGAAGACAGAAAGATAAATGGTGGCTGTCACACTGCCTTGTCAACAGAAGCAGCACCAGATACAACCCCAGCCTCCTCCTGTGGCCTCACAGCAAACCCAGGCATGAGCGTACCATCCCACCCACTTGGTAGGTAGGAAAGCACAGGCACACTTCACAAACATTAACAGAGCTGTGCATCTCACAGGTCCAAGCCTAAGGCAACTGTATAAAACATACAGATGTTACAACATCCTGTATGTAGGAAACAATCTCATCCCTTAGCTAGGGAGGATGAGAGGTTAATAACCTCAAGTTCAGAGCAGTGCCTTCTAGTGGAAGAAGGAAGCAGGGAGGAGTTACAAGACTGATGGTATTGGTCTTTTTAGCTGGGTTGTTGGAATTAGAAATGTTATTTGATTTTTCTCTTAACCTTTTCATACATCTAAAATATTTCAGTAAAAAATGTGAATGCCCAAGAAAATGGCAAGGAAATTGATAGAGGTGGGGGAACTTGAATGATAAGCAATTTTTTTCTTCTGAGTCTTCCTGCATTTCCATATTTCCCCATTTTCACACAATAAAAATTAAGTAAAAAGGGGAGCAAATTGGTAGGCTGTTGGCAACAGTGGAGCAGGGACTGGAACCTGGGTCTGTGGGACTAAGGTAGTGACAAGTCCAAGCTATCCTGTTGGCTCCCCTGGGCCTTTGCAGACCTTCCTCTGAGGGTTCCTCTCAGCAGCTCAGGAGCTGCCCTTCTTTCTTCAGCCCTACTTGGGGCCACCTGTGTGCTGTGGACCTGTGTATGTTCAACCAGTGTCAGGAGTGAGGATCCCTTGCCTCTGCTAGTCTAAATTTCTGAGGCCCTGTTCCCATGCCCATGGCATTCAGAATTCTCAGCCAATTACACCCTGAACCCCACCAGCTCCCTCTGCCCAACCCACTCCAAAGCCAGGCCTACTTCCTTTGATTTTGCTTTACTTGGAGCAGGTAGCTTGTGCTCATTGTTAGATAAAGAATAGGCACAATGACAGCAGATCCTGCAGTTGCCCTGGTCCTCAAATTCTGTTCTCTATGTCTCTGTATCTGACTCATCATCAAAGCCAACTCACACTGACCAGAATAGGGCTTCTCTGCCCTTGCCAGCCCAAAGTTTCTCAGGAATCCAAGATCCTGTGCCTCATGGCTACAGCAGCTACAGGACCATTTTGTAGACTGGGTTCCTGCATTGACCTGTCCCTTTATCTCATCTCATTAAATTCAAGGAAGAAGTATTGTTACCTATTCAAAACTCTTCTGTGGCACCTATAACAGGGAAAAAGCCAAAGTTCTCATTACGGCCAGCTCTGCCCTCACCTCTCTGAGCCATGCCCTTCTCCCTCAATTCCTCAGTTGTGACCACCTAGCTGTTCCCAATACATGACACATTCCCTCTTTGCAGCCTTCATTGGGAATGTGCTTGTACAGGCACTTTTCCTCAAGGGTCAGAGGTCATCTCCTCTGGGACATCCTCACAAATGACCTTTATATAGAGAACTAAGTAATGCAGAAATATGATAGGCAGTCAGATAGGGCTAAGCCCTTGAAGAAGTCAGTGCAGAGAATGAGAACACATTTCACCTGTAGCCAGTGGCGCATCTGTTGAAAGTCAGGCCTAGAGATAAAGATGGAATGACCAGGTCCACATACCTCCCCAGGGGATAAGTGATATCACCTGGTCAAATAAAGTCTAGATAGACATCACTCACCCCAGTGGTGTCCAGGACCTCCTAATCTATCCCTTCTTAAAAAGGTCTTTGTCTTTTCCATGTATACTATGACCTGCTTCCCCATTACATTAATATTACCTAAGCAGCTATACTTGTAATCTTATTAGTGAATCATATTTTTCACCCACACTGCATCTACCTTGTGATTTTTATCCAAATCAGGATTTGGCTTTATAAAACTTCTTTTAAGAAAGTGGACTGTTGGCAATCCACTTTCAGGTCTTCTATCTCTCAGGAATGATTTATCTTTATAAATTTTGCTACTCTTAAGTTTGACAGTTCTTTAGAATTCATTGTTTGATTTTGGGGAACATGAACTAATGTATGTGACATCTAGCAGGTTGAGAGTTCTACTGTTTCTGCTATATCAATCTGATCTCAGACAGCAAGCTCGGGCCACAGCTCACCCTCCTCTTTTCATTTCCTTTGTGTCATCATCTGGCACAGCAGATATTTCTTCATGGCCTCTTTCTCCTCTCCTCCTGAAGTAGTGAATTGGTCTTTCCATACTGTTTGCCCATCTAGGATGGGCCTGGCCTGTGTTCAGCCCTAATGAATGGCTTCCTTAAGAGGAAGAGTCAGCTTCCTGTTCTGACACAGTCTGCTCTTGCCATAGGGTGTCAGGTCCTCCACTTCACTTTTTACACCAATCTTTACACCTTAAAGCCCAGCCCTTTGTTCCTGGCAAGGCCTCTGGCGATGGTGACAGGCCTGAGATTGCCTGAGATTGCTTTGGATTGATTTTGGCTCCTTGGACCAGTCATACCTTTTGCAGCCTCTGTGTGCTATTCTTTAGCACATTCGTCAGCTGTTCCATCTGACCACCAGATAACAGCTCCACATGTATGGTGGGTAGATGGTTCTGGATGCTGATGAATGCTTTCAAAGCTATGCATTTTGGTAGGCAGGGTGGGAGCTTAAGCAGCAAGATGATACAGTTACACTGGTCATGCTAGAATCAATATGTCTGCCTATACCTCTCTGTCTGCTGTCCCTGTAGTTGGTGAGTAGTCATGGTGGCCACCACAAGAAGGAGGGTACTCAGCAGCACAACTTGTTAGTATCCAGAGATATATGTTGTGCAGAGGAGTCTGATCAGAGCCCCAACAGGCTCTGCCCACTGCTGCAATCACTGTACCTTGGACACACCCATGTTGCCTGTGGCCCCTGTGGGACTGGTCCTCAGAGCTACTGTAGTACTGCAAATACCTGTGTGCCTAGCTCTGTCTTTGGCTATTAAAACTGCAAGTCTCACAGCTTCAGGGCATCATAATCTCTGCTTTTTCCCATAGGCTGCCCTTCAACTCTGCTCCATTCTATTCTTTACTCTTTCATCTGCCCCCAAACTGTCACAATTGCCTCTGCCCATTTTGGCTCCAGGGCCAGTGGTTGTGGGGATTTGGCTTCCTCCAGTGCAGTGGAAAGAAAACATGCAGGAATAGGAACACATCCCATTTTCTAGTCCCACAACTTTGAACTCAACCCTTCTGTAGTCCTTCTCTAGCCATGTCTCCTCTGTGGTAGGTTAAAAGAAATAAAAACTAGTTAGAAAAGAAATGAAGAAATTGAAGTTTTTAAAATTGTTTGTAACTTCAGTTTCAAGACATAAAAATTATTCAAGATTTTTTCTCTTCCAGGAAACTCAAACTATTTTTCCCTAAGAGTCTTAAAGACAAAAAGCCTGTAATCTGGGACCTCGACCCATCTTTTTCATCTATAAACTATGCTTCTTCCACCCCGAAGGAAGCAATCATATCAATGGGCAGCATATCTTAATTTGAACCAAATGAAAATGCCTTATCTTGTAATCTGACAAATAGTAGGATTGCATATCCTAGATCACCTAATTTAAAAACACCCCCTAATTATACCCAACTCTGACTCATAATGCCTTTCCTTTCTCTGAGCACCTACCTCCAGGTTTTGAGTGAATTCTAAAAGTTCTAATAAACCCTTCCAGTATCTCTTATTGATGTGTCCTGAAAATTGTTTTTTGGAGGTAGGAGCAGTGAATCTGAAAACCCACATTCTACAAGGGTGTGACAGGTTTGTTATTTCAGCACAGCAACACTCTCAGCCATCCCCCCACCCCAGGCTGCATTGTTAAATGTTAGACCATAAATCATTCTCAGAATTGCTGGCCTTTTCCTTGGGTTCCCTGCTAGGTTTGAACCTGAGTAGGGGCAAGTGACACCCCAGAGAGCACAAGGAGGGACAGAAAGGTGGGAACTGGGTAATGCAGGGGAGAGGAAGTCCAACCATGTGCTTCTGAAGGCTCAGAGAAGTGAGTGCACCAGGGGAGACCTGGCTCCTGTTCTTACTTGTCATGTAGGATGTGGAGGTGTCTTGTGTTCTGAGGTAGCCTTGGCCAACTTACTGTAACAGTGATGAGAAGCTGTCATGTTTGGGGATATATTTTTCTCAGGGCTGGATTGGTTGATGGATCATGGGATGGAGAGCTTGAGGTGCAATGAGATTTTGGCCAGACTCTGATGTATGTGCACAGTAGGAGGGCCATGGGCCTTCATGGGGCAGTTCCACTTCTCTGAGTCTCTACTCCTTATCTGCAAACCAGGGGAACCCACACCTCTTGCCTGAACACTGCAGGATTTCCAGTTTTCTCTTCAACATCTGGCTTCTACCAGCTGTGTGATGTTTGGTAAGTAATATATCCTCGGTAGTCCTTAGCATATTTGTGAATGAGAAAAGTAACCCCTCTTACCATGTATGGCAGAAGAGTTAATTGTGATAGGGCAGCAGGGAACAACATGAGCATGAAGTGAACAACACTGTGTTTTATGATTGTGTTTTCCTCCGCCAGCCCATGAAATGCAAATCCTATGAGTGCAGGGCTTTCTGCTTGGGCATCCAAGAGCTGGAGTGTGGCCTTTAAGCTGTTGCCTGTTGTCCTCACCTTTCTTCCTGCTGAATTTCCCAGGCAGAGACTGATTTCTGCTCAGTGGTGCCTCTTTACTTTTGTTTTCTTGAATCCTGATGAAGATTTGAGTGGAGCAGTCTGATTTGGAGCAGTGATGAGTCAGGTGACAGAGTACACTGTGCCAGGTGCCAGGCTCTGGCCAATATAGTAGTTGCCATTGGCCCGAGATGCCATGTTCTCCTCAAAGAGCTCCCAACCTGCTTAGTACCTTCACTGGAGAGGTGACATTTTTGTTTTACCAAAAAGAAAGCAGCCTCACTGAGAGCAGTTGAATGATTTGACCATGGTCACGCAGCCTAGGAAGGTTTGACAAGTGACAGGGGAGAGAGTGGGTGCCCCACTAACTCCCACTTTCTGCTACAGGTGATATAGGGGGAAATAAACATAACTCTCAACCTGCTAGATTTCAGATACTACAAGTTTGTATTCCTCAAAATCAAAGAATGAATTCTAAGGAAAATTGAGGTGAAGAGTAGGAAGTCTTTATTGAGAGATATAGCTCCTGAGAGACAGAGAGGGACTCAAAACTGTGTTGCCATGGACACCAATTCATAGAGGAATATTCATAGAGTAAAATTGTGAGGTAGGTACAAATCATGAGGTGGGTACAAGGTGTGACAAAACTTTGATCAATCAATAAGATTACAAGTAAAGCCACATAGATATTATTGATCCAATGGAGAATCAGGTCAAGTAGTAAGTGAAAAATAATGAACATTTTAGGAAGAGGTGAATCAGGACATTTTGTCACCCATTTGAGTGATTGATTTTTTGGGGGGCCTGAGTAATACCAGTCATAGTATGTTGCTTATCCCTTGGGGAGGATTGCACATTCCTTCTTTATCTAGAGACCTGGCCTTCAGGGGATGCACCTCTAGACATGGTTGTAATGTGTTCTCATCCTCTGTACTGACTCATTTAAGGGTCTACACTGGTTTGACTGCCTACATTCCTACTGAACTTAGGTGTCTTGTAATACAGCAGCAGTGAGCAAGGGGCCAGCCCTTTTAGCCTCATCTCTGGGTCTCTGCAGTAGATAGTGTCCACACCTTGGTATGGTATAGGGATCTTGCTCTTTTACATAAATGACTGTGGGAAACTCTCAGCATGGAGATGCATTTAAATTTGTAGAAAGGTGAATGAATGAATGAATGAATGAACCAGTAAAATTACACTTCCTTCCTCATGTAGGTCTTGTGAAATTGATATGGGGCCTAGAATTCCACAAACTGCTCTCTGCTTAGAAAGGGACATGGATTCTCTTCTGAGGTAGGGGCACAGGCAGGACCAACAGAAAAATTGTGTGTCCATTGGGTTTGCTGAGTTGGAAAGTCCTGGGGTCATCTTTGTACCTTCATTTCAGTACTACCCTGACCTCTGGTTCTTTGCACTTGCTGCTTTTTGTTCAGAGCACTGCAGTTTGTGTTATCCCAGGGGCTGCCTCCCTCATTTGTCATTCCTGGGCATCCCTGGTCAGTTCATGTGGTGTCTCCAACATGGTGGCTTCCATCAGGGAAGCTTCTCTCAAAGTCAGTCAGGGCCACAAAGTCACATACACCAATGGTGAGAGATGGAAACCTCATGCCTTTCATGATTGAGACTTGAAAGTTTTTCCAAGCATTCATATGTCACCTGGTTGAATGCTCTATTTCCATTTTAAATTCTTTTCCTTTATGTTATTTCATTATGTTTTTTCTTGAAACAGGGTCTTGAACTCATTAAGCAGCCCAAGATGACCTCAAACTCTTGGTGATCCTCGTCTTCAGCCTCTTGACTGCTGGGATTATAGACATGCAATATTGTGCCCAACTGCCTTCTTAAATTCTTCATCAATTATAAGTAAAGGGATCTGTGCTGGTTATGATCAGGTAGTTAAGTAAACTGCATTGAAAAATGAAACTTGAAAAATTAGAATTTTTTGAAGAGGATCTGAGAAAATGAAAAGACATTCCTTGTTCATGGATAGGAAGAACAAAAATTGTGAAAATGGCCAATCTCCCAAACTTGTTACACAGATTTATGCAATTCAAATAAAAAAACCAATAGCATACCTCACAGATCAAGAGAATTCATTCCTAAAATTCATCTGGAACCAGAAGAGACCTAGAATAGCAAAGGCAGTTCTGGGAAACAAAGGTAAGGTAGGAGGCATCAGATTCCCTGACTTGAAATTATACTGCAAAGGTACTGTGATAAAATCAGCATGGTACTGGAATAAAACATACCTGAAGATCAATGGGATAGATTACAAGATACAGCTACCACTACAAGCATACTCAGCTACCTTATGTTTGGCAAAGGGGCCAAAGAATTTCTCTGAAAGAAAGATAGACTCTTTAATAAGTGGTGCCAGAAACACAGGCTCTCCATATGCTGAAAACTAAAACTAGACCCATGCCTTTCAACATGCATGAAACTAAAATAAAAATGGATCAAAAATCTAAGTATTAAAACAGAAACACTAAATCTGCTAGAAGTCAAAATAGGAAAAAATCTTGAAGACATAGGGGTCAGCACAGAATTCATGAACTGAAATCAAACTGTATGGGGAAAACTTCCCAGAATCAATAACTGGGATCTCATATTATTAAAAAAATTTTGCATGTCTAAAGATACTTCCAACAGAATAAAAAGAAAACCCATAAATTAGGTAAAAATCTTAGTCAACTGTCCCTCAGACAAAGGACTTCTGTCTAGAACATACAATGATTTAAAAAAATCAGACCCCCAAAATTCAAAGACCAATCAAATAATGGGAATCTGAGATGAATACACATTCTCAGCTGAATAAATACAAATTGCATATAAATACATGAAAAAATGTTTAGCATCATTGTTATTAGAGAAATGCAGATTAAAACAACACTGAGATTCCATCTCATTACAGAAAGATGGCCAGGATCAAGAAAATCACTAATAACAAATGCTAGAGAGGCTGTGAAGAAAAAGGAACTCTTCTGCACTGTTGGTGGGAGTGTAGACTGGTGCAGTCACTGTGGAGGTGAGCCTGGAGGTTCTGCAAAAAACTGGGATTGACAGTCTCAGCTATTCTCCTTGTGGGCATATTTCCAGAAGAATTGAAAACATCTTACCACAGTGATATGCATGCACCCATGTTTATAGCAGCACAGTTTGTATTAAACACATCTTGGAAACCTAAATGACCAAGATCTGAGGAATGGTTAAAAAACATGTGGTTCTTTCTGCCTACTGATGTTCTTTCAATTCCCAGAGCTAGCTACTGGCACATGAGGTACATTCCAGCATGCCTGTGCTGGCTCAGAGAGGGCTTTAGCCTATTGTTCCCAGTGGTTAGGAGTTTTCCCAGCTTCCTGGAGAACTGGAGGTGGCACAGGAAGTCCTGTGGGCCTGACTGGGCCATGTTCAGCAACCTCCATTCAGTCCCAAGAGCTGAGGGCACACGAGGTGATTTCCAAGATGCCCTGTGGAAGCTTTGGAACATTGCTAAAAACTCAGAAATATAGGAAAATGACAAAACAAAAGACCAAAATGCAATCTCAATCCTCCAGCCCATCCCAAGAAAGCCTAGGAGCCATGTGCATGGAAGAAAATATAAGCCATACACCTGAAATGCCTGAAATGATATCAATTGAAATAAAGAAGCAATTCTGGGAAACTCTAAAGGAACTCAAATCAGAAATAATCTTCCAGATAAAAGAAGAAATGATAAAAATAGTGAAAGAAATATTGAACACATCTAAAGAAGACACAGTTAAAAAATTAGAGGAGCAAAGCAAAATGTTAGACTCCCTGAATGAACAGTTTAAGAGACAAACAGAATGCATTAAGCAGATTCAAACAGATATACAGTAAATCAAAAATTCTATTGAAAGTTTCCAAAACTGCCTCAATGAAAATGAAGATAGAATTTCAGACCTCAAAAATAACATTGCATCTAGTGAACAGGAAAGGAAAGATCTTTTAAAAATAACCAGAAATCAGGTAATAACAATTAAACAGCTATAAGATGATGCAAAGAAAAACAACATAAGATTTATAGGGATAAATGAAAAAGAAGGGGACAACACAAATTATATTAAGAGGCTACTTACAGAACTAATAGCTGAAAATTTCCCAAACATGAGAATGGAAAGTGACATATGGATTAGTAAAGCATATAGAACTCCAAATAGCCATTCCCAAAATAAAACTACACCCAGACATATAATAAGCAACATCCCAGAAATCCAACATAAAAATAGAATATTAAAAGCTATTAGAGAGAAAAGACAGATCACCTATAAAGGAAAACCTATCAGAATCACAGCAGACTTCTCAACACAAACAATGAAGTCAAGAAGAGCATGGAGTGAAGTATTTCATATCCTAAAGGAAAACTTCCAAACCAGACTGATGTACCCTGTAAAACTGTCCTTCAAAATGGAGAAATAAGATACTTTCATGAAAAAGAACAGCAGAAGAACTTCATGATCATGAAACCAACCCTGCAAAGAATACTGAAAGACATTATAAATACACATAGGAAAAAAACACTAAGCAAGACAGACAATTAAACAGAATGCAAAGGTAAAGGTACAACAGCAGAAAGGTAACATGTCAACAATAAACCAATATATAACAGTTATAACCACTAATGTAAAAGGCCTCAATTCACCAACTAAAAGAAACAGACTGGCAGAATGTTGTCTATAGGAAACCCATCTAACCCAAAAGGAAACTCATAGAATGAAAGTCAAAGGATGGAAAACAATACTTCATGCAACAGGAACTCAAAAAAAAAAAAAGCAGGGGTAGCTATTCTGTTTGTAGACAATATGAACTTCAAACCAAGAATGGTCTAAAGAGATAAAGAAGGTCACTACATACTAGTTAGGGGAAAACTTCTAGAGGAAGAGATAACAATCTTAAATATATATGCACCAAATTCCAGAGCACCCAGCTATACAAATTAAGAATTAACAGAAATGAAAAATCAAAGAACAAGTATAAAAGGAGACCTTAACACACTATTGACACAAAGGAATGGATCAACTACACAGAAAATCAGCAAAGAAATAACAGAACTGAATCACACCTGTGAACAGATGGAATTGATAGACATATACAGAGTGTTCCATCCAACAACATCAGAATATACATTCTTCTGGAACCAGAAGAGACCTAGAATAGAAAAGGCAATTCTAAGCAGCAAAGGCAAGGCAGGAGGCATCACAATTCCTGACTTGAAGTTATACTACAAAGCTACTGTAATAAAATCAAAATGGTACTGGAATAAAATCATACCTGAAGATCAACTGAATAGATTTGAAGATACAACCACAACATGAACACACTCAACCACCTTATCTTTGATAAAGGGGGTCAAACATGTTCACTGGAAGAATGATAGTCTCTTTATTAAATTGTGTAGGAAAAATGGGTTACCCATATGCCAAAAACTAAAACTAGATGCATGCCTATTACCATGTACTAGGAAAATCTAAATGAATCAAAGATCCAAATATTAAAACAGAAACACTAAATCTGTTGGAAGACAAAGTAGGTAAAAATCTTGAAGACATAGGGGTAGGTAGAGAATTCATGAACAAGAACCAAACCACACGGGAAATAGTTCCCAGAATCAATAACAGGGATCATGTCTTATTACAGAGTTTCTGCATGTCAAAAATTTCTCCAGCATAGTGAAAAGAAAAACCACAACCTGGCAAAAATCTTAGTGAACTGTCCCTCAGAGACAAAGGACTTCTGTCTAGAACTTATAAAGAATTAAAAAAAATCAGACCCCTGAAATTCAAAGACACATTCCAAAAATGGGCATCTGAGATAAATACAGAGTTCTCAGATGAAGAAATACAAGTGGCAAATAAATACATGAAAAAATGTTTATCATTAGTCATTAGGGAAAGGCAAATGAAAACCACACTTGAGATTCCATCTCACTCCAGACAGAATGGCCAGGATCATGAAAACTACCAACGACAAATGCTGGAGAGGTTGTGGGGGGAAAGGAACTCTTCTGTGCTCTTGGTGGGAGTATAGACTGTGAAACCATTGTGGAGGTCAGTCTGGAGATTCCTCAAAAAGCTGGAATTGGAGGTCCCATTTGACCCAGCTATTTCACTTCTAGGCATATTCCCAGAAGAACTGAAAACATCTTACCACAGATATATGTGCACTCATGTTTATAGCAGCACAATTTGTAATAGCCAGATTTTGGCAACAACCTAAGTGCCCATCAACGGAGGAATGGATAAAAAAGTTGTGGTATTTTTATACAATGGAGTACTACTCAGCTATAAAGAATGATCACATTGAGTTATTTATAAATAAATGACTGCAACTTGAGACCATACTTATAAAGTGAAATAAATCAAATTCACATACATAAATATTATACAGTCTCCCTAGTGTAATAAATGTTAAGAGTACATAAGATTTTATGGTAATCATGATTCCCCATTACATTGCCTTGAAGCCTTGTAATGTTTTTATTCATTATTTGGAATGGTTTTATTCTGTTTTTACCTTATCATGTGTGATGGTATGAAGAGCTATTTTGAAGAAAACAAGACATTATGGCAGCCACTGATGACTTAATATCATCTTGCTTTGAAGTCCTACCATGCTATTGTTCTTCTATTACCATTGGCTCTATCATGTTGTGACTTATTGGATTTTAATATGTATGATAATATAAACAATTTTTTATGGAAAATGAGATATTATAGTAGCCACTGTTTATTTCTTGTTATTTGGTTCCTTGTAAGGCTTTCATTCTCTTGAATGGTTTTATTCTATTTTGTGATGTTATGTTTGATATTGTGTGTGAAGCTATGCTCAACTATTTCACAGAAAGAGACATTATGGTAGCTACTGTTAATATCCAGTTGTCTTGTTGTGAAGTGCTGTGTTGCTTACATTGTTCTGTTCTGATCTCCTTTGTTCTGTCCTCTTTTTTAAAATTCTCTTTAATATAAAATTGAAAAGATTAAAAAAAACTCACTGCATCTTCCTTACACATTCATCAGTTGAGGGACATTAGGATGTTTTCAAGATTTAGTGATTTCAAACTATGTCACTCTAAACTTGGATGTGTATATATTTCTGTGCTATGTTGGTTTTCATTCTTTTGGGAAGATACCAAGAAGAGAAATAGATGGGTCTAGTGAAACATCTAATTTTAGTTTTCTGAAGAATCTTCACACAGATTTGCACAGTGGTTGCACTAGTCTACACTCCAATCCACAGTGAAAAATGGTTTCTTTTTTCCCCATGGCTCTGCCAGCATTTGTTATTGGTTGAATTCTTGGTGGCAGCTATTCTTACTGAAGCAAGATGGAATCTTAGCATTGCTCCTTTTCATCTGTTGAATGACAAGTGATGTTGAACTTTTTTCTGTATTTATTTATCATTTCCACTTCTTTATCTGAGGAGTGTCTATTCATTTCACATTCCCATGGTTGGATTGGGCCTGTAAATTCAGGATGTCTACTTATTTTAGACTCCTTATGTATTCTAGATATTAGTCCTTTGTCTGAAGAATAACTGATAAAAATTTTTTCACATTGTATGTTGTTTCTTCATTCTGTTGGTGGTTTGCCTTGCTAGTTGAAAAGCTCTTTGATGGGATGGGATCCCATTTTTTCATTCATTTTGATATTTCCTGAATGAACAGTGGTTTTTTTTTCATAAAGCCTTTACCTACATCAATATCTTCAAGAGTTCTATCTATTCACCCTCAACTGATTTAGTGTTTCTGTTTTAATAGTTACATTTTTGATTCATTTTGATTTTAGTTTAGTGCAAGATGAAAGATATATGTCTAGTTTTAGTCTTTGGCATGTGTTCACCACTTTTTACAGTATCATTTATTAAGGCTATCTTTCTTCCAGTGAAGGTGTTTGGTTTCTTTTTCAGTTTCTTAAGATATTAACATACTCTTGGTTAAGCTAGATTTAAAAACAAAGGTTGTGCATTTTACTAAGAAAATTTCTTACATTTTCCAATGTTACATTTTTGGTTACTTAAATACTCAGAGTTTTTAAAGTTAAGCATATTTAAAGTCTATGTAATATGTTTTCAATAATCAGGTTATGATTCTTTAAATAAACTATTATTACCTTAGTTTATAATGCACTATATATATATCCAAGAATAGTGATCTATATCTTTCAGAAGACAAAATATGCTACAAAACTAGGTTTTAAAGTTAAATTTAATACATGCAAAGTAGCTAATAATTGATTTTATACACTGTACATTTCATCCAAAGCATATGCATATAAAGTTATCACACTTTTGACATCTTTTTAAATTTGGTGCTGCCATTTAAAATTTTTTCTTCATGTATTGGGCTTATTCTGTATCTATTTGCTTTGATTAAGTCAATATTTTGTTATTGTATAAAGGCGATTCACTTATGTATTAGATAATAGGCTTATTTTGTAGTCAGTAAAGCTGCTTTATAAACTTATACCATGTAAAACTGTTTTTTAAAAAACTTCTAAGTATTACTTTACTTAATTTTTTTTGTTTTACAGAGAATAAAACAAAACAAAACAGAACTAAGAAAATCAGAACAGAACAATACAAGCAGCACAGGACTTCACAATACAACAGGACATTAACAGTGGGTATCATAATGTCTCATTTTCTTAGAAATAGTTGACCATTCCTTCACACAAAATAATATCAGACATAACAAAATAGTATAAAACCATTCAAAAGAATGAAAGAATTGCAAGACTTCAAAACTAGATAACAGGAAATGAACAATAGCTACTACAATATTTTATTTTCCTCAAAAAAGTTGTCCATACCATCACACATAATAAAATCAAATAAAATACAACAGGATAGAAGCAATCAAGACAGAAGAACAAAAGCATGACAGGATTTCAAAACAAGATGATAGGAAATTGGCAATGACTACCATAATGTCTCATTTTCTTCAAAATAGCTTTTCATACAAACACATATAAAAAATCAAACAAAACAAAACAGAATAAAACCAATTCAAGAAATGAATGAAAGTATGATAAGACTTCAAAACAATATAATAGGAAACCATGATTACCATAATATATCCCATTATATTCATAATAGCTGCCCCTACAATCTGACAGAGTAAAATCTAACAAAACAAGACAGAACAAAGGCAAACCTAACAAAATTGTGAAAACAGTACAAGAGTTCAAGACAAGACAATAAGAAATGAGCAGTAGTTTTCACCTTTCCCTCCAAGGTGTTTCTTCCCCTATCACTCATAATAACCCTTTTGATTTGACTTTTTAAAATTTTTTTATTTTAAAAAGAATAAAACAAAAGAGAAAAGAGCAAAGCAAATCAGAACAAAACAATGTAAGCAACACAGCACTTCACAACAAGACAACTGGCCATCAACAGTAGCTACCATGTCTCTTTTCTTTGACATAGTTGAGAATACCTTCACACACAATAATAGTAAACATAACAAAATACTATAAAACCATTCAAAAGGCTGAAAGTATTACAGGACTTCAAAACCAAGTAACAGGAAATGGACAATGGCTACTACCATATTTCATTTCATCAAAAAATTTGTTTATACCATCTCACATAATAAAATCAAATAAAACACAACAGGATAAAACCAATCAAAACAGAAGAACAAAATCATGGTAGGATTCAAACAAGGTTCAAAACAATATGATAGTAAAACAGCAATGGCTGTGATAATGTCTTGTTTTCTTTAAAATAGCTATTCATACCATCACACAAAATAAGCTGAAACAGAACAGAACAAAACCCATTAAACCAATGAATGAAAGCATTATAAGACTTCAAAGCAATATAATCGGAAGCCATGATTACCATAATATATCCCATTATTTTCAAAATAGCTGCCCCTACCATGTGACAGCATAAAATCTAACAAAGACAGAACAAAGCCAAACCTTAACAAAATTGTGCAATCAATGCAGGAGTTCAAGATAAGAGAATAAGAAATTAAAAGTAGTTTCTACCTTCCCCTCCCAGATCTTTCCTCCCCTTTGTTCTTACATTAACTATTTTGCTTTTGGATGCCATTAATTCTTTCTGTTTCTTATGCTAGGGTTCACACATATGAGTTTGAACTGTTTGGGCCATGAAAATGATAACCAGTTGCATCTATTTACCTAAGGAGCCTTGAGATTATTCTACTTTATAGCTGGGTAGCTTTCCACTGCGTGAAAATACTATATCTTTCTTACCCATTCTGCAGTTGATGAGCAAGTTACTATTGATTTTTTTCTGGCCTCCTGTCACATGGAGCAACTATTTTTTCTCCTTTGATTTTCAGTCTACACATTTCCTTTCCAGTTAAATGTATTTATTTTATACAGTATATTGATGGATCTTGTTTCTTGATCCACTGTCCATGTTTTTTTTTAATTGCTGAAGTGAGGCCATCTACATTAATGGTAACAATCAGCATACATTGGTCTGTCTCTGCCATGCTATCATCCTGTTGTTGACCCTCAACTTTTTGCCTTCACTGAGTTGCTGGTCTTGTTTGGTGATCCTCCTCTGCTGTTGCTCTTGGAACCATAGTCATCTTTATCTCTCTCTTCAGTATCCTTTTGCACTCTCTGTAGGGTTGGTTTGGTACTCATGAATTCATTCAGTTGTTCTTTATCATGGAAATATCTTGTTTTTCCATGAATTTTGAAAGATAGTTTTGCTGGGTAGATCAATCTGGGTTGGAAGTTGTTTTCTCTCAGGGTTTGAAACACTTCATTCCAAACTCTTCTTGACTTGATGGTTTGTGTTGATAAGTCTGCTATGATTTGGATTGGTTTTCCTTTATAGGTGATCTGTTTCTTTTCTCTAACAGCTTTTAATATTCTCTTCTTATATTGAATTTCTGAGATCTTGATTATTATATAACTGTATATAGATATACTTTTGTTGTGGCTAGTTGGAGTCCTATATACCTCACTTGTTTGCATGCCAGATCCATTTCCCATGTTTGGGAAGTTTTCTGCTATTTCCTATGTAAATAGCCTTTTAATTTCATGAGTGTTGACCCCTGCTTCTTCGCCAATACCTATTAATCTTAAATTATGCTTCTTTGCATCATCTTCAGCCATTGAATTGTTGTTTCCTGATTCCTTATTATTTTAAAGAGATTTTTCCTTTCATGATTACTAGCTAAAATCTTATTTTCAAGGTTTGAAAGTCTATCTCAGTCTCTTTCAAGTGATTTTGTCAGCTTTTGATTGATTTTTTAATTTCCTATATCTCTTTGAATCTGTTTCATGCATTATAATTCCTTTCTATATTCATTCAAGGTTTCTATCATTTTCCGATGCTCTTCTTTTTTTATCTATGTCTACTTTAGACATGTTGAGTAATTCTTTCAGTATGTATGTGATTTCTTTTTTTTTTTTTT
>PVLA01016269.1:0-21383 GCA_004027455.1 Hydrochoerus hydrochaeris
CGGGCTGTGGAGACGACTTCCTGGGTCCACTTGGGGTTCCCCCAGGGTGGGCTGGACTTCAGCTGTGGTCCCTGTAATCTTGACTCTGGGAACAAGCAGACCTGATGCTGATCCTCCCAGAGTCCCTGCCCCAGGCTGTGTCTGCTCCCAGGAATGTGGCCTGGAGCTGGGCATGGTGGCCCTAGCTTGTCATCTCGGCATTCAGAGGCTGAGGCAGGAGGATCCTGAGTTCAAAGACAGCCTGGGCCACACAGTGAGTTGGAGGCCAGCCTGCACTCCACGTGAGACCCTGTCTCAAAGCACCAAAACGAAACAGAACGCTGATGTGAACAAATGAATGAATAAGTGACCAGGGAAGGAGAGAGCTCTGTCTCCAAGTAGAATCTCAACTGACACACAGAGAAGACAGGAAAGATGGCATCCTTACTAGGGGGACAGCTTGGGAGAGAAGCCTTAGTGAGGGACAGTGTGTCCACATGTCCCCCAGGAGGCCTGTCGGCCACGGAGAGCTGGGAGCAGGTTTACAGTGCAGGACCTGACAGGATGCTTCCTTTGCCATGTGGTCAGCGCTGACCTCCCTGGGATCAGACACCCCCATCAGCTGCCTCCTGATGTGACCGACGGAAGGACCCGGTGTCACCGGCAGCATCTTGTCGAGAACTGAATCTAAGTGTGGAGAAGTACTGGAGAGACCTCCATTGAGGAGAACTCTAAAATTATTGGGGCTTATGCTCTTGAAAAATGTCAAAGCCATGATATGTGGGCTGGCGCAGGCCTGTCATCCCAGCATTTTAGAAGGCTGAGGTAGGAGGGTTGCAATTTGAAAAGTAGCCTGGGGAATTGATTGTTTCAGAGCTATGGTTTTTCTTGTCTTCTTTTTATGAGGTGATACCAGATAGATGTCTATTGAGACACATTCTGAAAATTCCTCACAAATGTTGAGGTCATCCTGGGCCTGGCGCTGGCAATCCCAGCTCTCTCTTGGAGGCTGAGCCAGTTCACATCCAGCCAGAGAATTTATTTTAACTTTTAGTTACACTTTGCCTTGTCTAATTTAGTGCAGTTTAGTTAAATTTAGTTGGGTTTAATGTTCTGAGACCGAGTCTAGCTATTTAGTTCAGGCAGTCTTGAAGGCATTATGAAGCCCTAACTGTAGTTAATAACCTGGGCAATTTAGCATGGTAGTGAGACCCTCTCTCAAAACAAAGAGTAAAACAGGGTTAATGATGTGGGGCAGGGTGAAGGGTCTGGTTTCAATCAATAGTTTCAATCCTAGTATTGGAAAAGTACAATTCTGATTCATGAAAGGTGAAAAAGAAAATGACCCTGGAGGTCCCCACATTTTGAAGAAGACTGGGAGTCTCTTACAGATTAGATGTAGGGAGACCCACAAAAGTCTTCTGTATTCAGAACAGGGGCTTTTGGGAGGTGACGTTTTACAAGAATTCTCATCTGTGGGTTCCTTCATTCCTGAGTTCTCCTTTGCACTAGCGGTTAGGGGGCGCTGGTTGGGGCAGGGCCTGGTTAGGGGCCTGGTTGGGGCGGGGCTGGTTAGGGGCGGGGCCTGTTTTGGGGGGCTGGTTAGGGGTGGGGCCTGGTTGGGGCGGGCCTGGTTAGGGGCGGGGCCTGTTGGGGCGGGGCCTGGTTGGGGCGGGGCTGGTTAGGGGCAGGGCTAGTTGGGAAGGGTCTGGTTGGAGGCAGTCACTGGGGGCGTGGCCGGGAAGGGTTTCTCTTCATCCTCAGGTCTTTCCTTCTCTCTCTGCTTCCGGGCCACCCTCCTGTGAGTGGCTCTCCTCCAGCCAGACCCGTCTGCCCCACCTTTCTCCCTAGGAACCACTGACCAAGCAAGGACCGAGACTTCTACAACTGTGAGCCAAAGTGGCCCTCCCCTCCTTTATGTTCCGGGTCAGGGGTTGGGTCTCAGCTATGGGAAGGTGATTCAGACACTGCCCTAAGCTGGACGTTACTGAGATGGCTGAAGTCTGAATACAGCTCCCGGACCCCGTAACAGTGCAGTATTCATGCCAAATTTTCCAGTGCAGATCGTTATGCTGTCAGTGTACCAGGCACTGTTTCTATGGTTAGGTTTCCCCACTGACGGGTGGAGGTTTAAGCAAACATGACTTGTGAAACTTGCCCTTGAAAAGTTTTTAAATGGTCGAGTAGATAGAGAATGGTAGCGAATATGACAAAGTGAAATGGAGCAGTGTCCTATGCCTGTCATCTCAGGTACCCATAGGCAGAGTCGGGACATCTTAAACTCAAATTCAGCCGGAGCGACTTAATCAAGAACCTAAATTGGAAGAGTTAAAGAACATAAAATAAACACAAAAGGGAGGAGCAACATGTACAGGTCACATGTAGACACCATGAGATAGAGCAACTGTCCTTGTGTTGTGACTTGTCTGTGAATATGAAATTATTTCAAAATGAAAACTTACAAGCAGGGTGGAAGAAAAGCAACTTAACCAGCAGCTGCTGCAGAATCCTGCCAAGGCAAGAGAGGTGAAAGGCACATGATTGTGCTGCTTCTGTCCCGGCTCACTCTCTGAGCCTCCTCTCTCCCCATACCTTCTGAATTCTTAGCCAGAGAATTATCGGGGTGTGCTGGTTCACTCCTGCAACCCCAGCACTTCATAGGCTGAGGCAGGAGGATCCCTACGAGTTTGAGGTCAGCTGAGCTACATAGTATGCTCAAAGTCAGTCTGATCAGTATAGGAAAATAAAAACAAAGAAGTGTCCATCATGACTGAGTGTGGGTTCTCTTTGGCAGTATCGAGGAAAAGTGAGATCTGGCAAGGGATAGAGAACTACAGGCTCAAGGATAGCGTGGGCACCTTAATGAGATTCTGTCCCAGAATAAAGTTCTGAAAGTGACCTGAGATGGAGTTGAGTGGGAGAATGCTTGCTTAGCTTCTGTGAGATCTGGGTTCAGTTCCCATCAGCATGAATGAAGAAAGAAAGAAAGAAAGAAAGAAAGAAAGAAAGAACAAACAAGGGAAAGACAGGTATTTTTGCAGAATCCAACAGATTAGAGACACAAATGGTGAAAAAAGGATGATTTCTTTCCAGGATTTTAGATGCAGCTGCACTAGCTGTTCCCATGCTGGGCCTTAGAACAAAGGTTCCAGTTCTAATCATTTATCAGAGGGAGGTGGTCTTTAGAAATTATGGGGGGGGGCCAGGCAAGAGTACAGAAGCAGACAAAGCAGTGAATAACTTGGCCTTGAAAGAAGACAGCACCTTATGAATCCCGGGAGAATAGAATGACTTGCACTCTGTCATGGGTCATAGTTGACAATCTCCGTATCACTGCAAGAAGCTCAGCCACAGGGGAGGAAGGGGGAGTCCAGGAGGTTGCTCTCTTAGTCCTGCTTCGTTCTCCCTTTTCATCTTCTCTGTGGTGATTTTTAACAGACAGCATCCCCATCATTAGCATTTACCTGGTTATGGGGTACTGGCTTCCTATTGGCAGAGGGAGAATTATAACAACGAGGAAAAGAGACTTAAGCTGTCACTGTATCTCCATGTTGACCTTCAAGCTTTGGTTGTGGGTAGACTGGCCAGCTTCCAGAGTAACCAGAGCAGGGTTGTCCTTTCCCAAGGTTTCAGTGCTCATAGACCAGTCAGCTTCTGGGGTAACGATAGCACAGCTGTTAATTTTGGTGGTGGCTTGGTCTTGCTGTAGCACCGCCTGGTTCAGATGGTGTGGATCCCGCTGGCTGGTCCGCCTGTCTTGGGCCTTTGGCTTCTGTCTACAGTGGTGGCTGTGAGGCTCAGATCCTGTAATGTCAGTGGTGGGAGGGGGAGACAGGATTACAGTATGAGGCTACTCCAGGTGAGCCCCAGGGCTTTTGGATTTTTTTTATTTAACAAAAACAAAGTCCCTAGATTTGAATGGGTGTATTGGGTCTGTCAGGCTTATGGGTATTTTTTCCTGTACCCAACCATGAATATTCTCTATGACTATTTCCAAAGCCTGTATCTGTCTCCTCAGAGAGAATTTCCCTAGTTTACAAAAATCTCTATTCATTTGACCTATAATTGAAGGCAGCCAGCCTAATAGAATCTTATCAGGGGATGTTTGTTTGTTTAGTTGGGGGTATATCTGTGGCAATTAACAACCGAGCCTTGAAAGAAGGGGGGGCCTTCTGGAGCTTGCAAGAATAAGATGGTATAAACTCTGGTCACAGGAGATAGTTCTCAATTGATTTGTATAGAACAAAGAGTCCCAGCTACAGGGAAGCGGGAGAGCTCAAGGAGATTTCCCTGTTAGTCCCTCTTCAGTATGACTGCATGAAAGTATAGTATTCTCTTTTGTTTTTGAGATTGGGTCTGTTATGTAGTTTAGGTTGATTTTGACCTCGTTGTGGAGCACGAACTGACCTTGAACTTGCTGTGATCCTCTTGCCCCACCCTCCCAAATTCTGGTATTAAAGGTTTCCTCACCATACCCCACCAATCGAAAGAACATCAGTATGATGTTTGTATTATTAGGATATGCTTCTGTCTTATTTTTGATTTTCAGTACTTTAGATTGAACACAGGGCCTTCACATAGCTACAAACTTGATCCTTTTAAATTTTTGTACTTTGCGATAGGTTCTTGCTGAGTACCTAATTTGCACAGGTTAGGCTCAAACTTGCAATCCTCCTGCCTCAGCCTCCCAGAGTTTACAGGCCTCCCAGGATTACAGGCATGTGCCACCACACCCAGTTAGTTGGTCCCCACTGGCGGTTTCTGTCCAGTCACAGGGCAAATCTGCATGCGGCCCCTATTCTTGGGGTCTCAGCACAGCTCTGAGAAGCAGAGTTGAGCAGCCTGCCTTGCTGACTCGCTGGGTCTGGAGCTCTCCTTGGCCAGGCCTGGCTCCTCCTCCTCCTCCTCTGGCTTCTGATTTGCTGCCCTCTCCCACTAGAAAGCTCAGGTCTCCCAGAAACCTTCCCGCATCCTGGTTACCCAGTGGCTTTCAGGCTTCATCCTCTCTGCTCCACAGTGGCCTCTGAACATTGGGATCCGAGCACTTCAGTCATCAAACTTGGTTTATCTGTCCACAGAGGGGTGTGTAGGTCTGCCCTGCATGGCACTGAGTACAGGTTCCTTACATTCAGCAACACCTGCAAGTCTTTTTTAAAATTTTTTTTTATCGGTACCAGGGATTGAACTCACAACCACGCACTGGCAAGGCAGGCACTTATGCCGCTGAGCTAAATTCCCAGCCCCTGCAAGTCTTTTTGAATTTGTGTTATGCCCAAGCAGGGTCACACATGTGCTCTACTTGTCTCAGCCTCCTCAGTAGATAGGATTATGGTGTGTGCCACCCCACCTGGCTCAGTAGTATCTTCATCTCAGGTTAGTCCAATGTCTTTATCTAAGGTAGAGTCAGCACTATTCTCCCAAAAGGTACTGAGATGAATAAGATGGAGCATGAACTTGATTAGCTTGGAAGTGTTAGGAAGTTAGCAAAACTTACTTCTGGGTGCACCATGAAGTTGTGACCTTGGGTCTATTTCTGTCCCTCCCGCTTTCACTGTGGCACTGATCCCTGCTCAGATTCTGGCCTCTCTGAACTTAGTTGCTTTCTTATGTCACATCCTTGTGCCGTGATGCTCCTTCCTGCCTTGGAGCCTGGGAACCATGAACTGCGTCCCCTAGTGCCCTGAGGCCAAGTGAACATCTTCTCCTCTACATAGTGGGTGTCTAATATTGTGTCCTAGGAACAGGAGCTGAGTCACCCATGCGTGCATGGGTACATTTAGATTGCCCTTCTTTCTTATTAGTGGGCTGCTATTAGCCTCCTCATTTTCTCCTCAGGTCCCGCTCCTAGAAAAATCATTTTACCTTTTATTCTATACTATATGCATCCCACATCCTTAACCTGGCTTGGTTGGCTTTGTGCTAGGAAACAGGCTGTCTGCATCACAGGGCTGCTGTCACTGGGGACACATTTCAGGGACAGCTGGGCTTGGTTATATTCTGGGGGTAAAGACAGGACCTGCCCCACTGGCTTAAAATTTCTCTTAGGAAAATTATTGCAGCGCAATGCCAGTGCCCATTTAATTTTCAGCCGGCGAGAATTAACTATGTTTCATAAATGGAAATGCCATGACTAAAAACATCTATATGCACAGTGAGGTCTCTTGATTCCAAGAATTACATATATAGTAGAGCAATGGGAAAATAATAACAAAGTAAGCTATTTCGTGGCACACTTTGGCGGTAAGATTAGCTCTGTGGTCCGCAGTTATCCTGGGGTAAATGTTGTAGCTGCAGGCGCTGCTGCTGAGTTTTCTCGGGACAAGTGGCGGAAATGGTTTACGGAACCAGACAGGCCGCTATTTATAATCATTCTGTTGAAAGAATGTTTCCTGAGGCAGCAGGGCCGCTGCGAGTTTGAGGCCAGCCTGGGCTGCGTATCGAGCCTCTGCCTCAAGTGAAAACGAAGGATGCTTATTCGTGCCCAAACCAAGGCTCAGTCACAAGCCCACAGCACAGCTGTGCCGAGCTGGTCACACAAACGCTCCGGGCAGGAGAGTGGAGACGCAGCCTCGGCGGGCGGCGCTCACCGCGTAGAACCCTGCCGGGCTGCGGCGAGGCAAAGGCCGGACGGGGGCGCGAAGACGGAGTCTCGCCGCGGCTTCCCTGAGAGCAAGGCCCGAGCTCCGAGCTGGACCACACTGGCTGTGGCTCTTTCTCCGGTCGCTCAGGCACAGGGTGGGAGCCAGTGGCACGACGTGCCTGTCGGGCGATGTGCGCAGCCCGGCCCGGCTCCCCGGCTCCTCAGGGCCCGCGGGGCCGAGTGCTTCTGCAGGCCCGGGCGCGGCCCTTCTCCGCTCGGGCCACCACTTCCTGGGTCGGTGGGCCCGCTCCGCACAGCCGCCGGTGGCGTACGGGTGCCAGCTTCGTCCTCAGCTCCCCGCCCTGCTGCTCAAGGAGCCTGGTGCTTCTCTGGGGCCCAGGCCGACCACCGGGGTCTTCTCCCCGTTTCACGGCGCTCGGGTCAGTAGCCCAACGCCACACGCGTGGGTCTGCGGGACACGGCCCACCCAGCCCGGGAAGCCGGTCCTGAGCCCTGCGCCCCTGCCCACCCCCGGGGCTCCACGCTCATGACTTCGGCAGAGTAGCCCCTTGTGCGGCTCCTGCACCTGGTCCCAGCGCTCAGGGAGAGTCTGGGGTCTCTACGTAGTCGAGGCTGGCACTGACCCGCCGCTCTGTGCGCTCTCCGCAGGTCCGGCTCGCAGCGCCCGGGGCCTGAGTCCTGAGAGCGAAGCCCGGGAATGAAGAGCCCCGCGCGCGCCTGCGCAGTCCTCTCTTCGCCCGCCGGTCCCTCTGAACCCGGGCCACCGACCCTACCCCGGGCCACGCCCCGGACCGCGCCCCGGGCCTCGCCCCCTGGCCACGCCCCCCGCGGCCTCTCCTACTGCCCCTCCCTTGACCTAGGTTTTGGCCCGACCAATTGCCCCCCTCTGCCACGCCCACACTGCCGTTTCCTCCAATCGCCATCCTGGACGCCCCGCCCTGCCGGAAAGTCGGCCCCGCCTCCAGACCGCTGTGCTGGAGCTGGTTACGCATGCGCGGAGGTGCGCGAGGCGCTTCTATAAACCTGTGCGCGTGGACTCTACCTTCTGAGAGGTCTTCCAGGAAAGCGCGGCGCGGTCCGCAGGCGTCTGCGGAGGGCTTGTTCCCGGGCTCAGACCTGAGCTTGAAGGACAGGCTTGCTAAGAACCGCGGAGTCCCCGGAGCCACTATCGTGATGACAAATGACGGGTGTAGCCTCAGGCTCTACCAGTGTTCTGCAGGTGGGGAAACTGAGGCACGGTGTGTCACAGACGAGCAGCTTTCTGCCGATCCGCTCTGCTCTTGACGCTGGTGCCTGGTTCTCCTGCGGTGCTGGAGGGTGTGTAGGGTTTGTGCACTAGAAAGCGGGGAGCCAGAAGGGGTGCGCGGCCTTGGGGTGAAGCCCTGTTTTCGGGGCGCTCGCGCTGGGGAGTTGGCTCCCTTGGAGCGGGGCGTGAGGGGCTCCGGACACAGAATCTCTCCAGAGAGCGGCTGTCAGGGCCCAGACATTTTTTTTTGCATTTGATCTGAGCCCAAGGCCCAGAGGGGACCAGGACGTCCCTTCTGAAGGAGGACCTGAGAGGTGTGGTTTGCAAAACGAAGAGTCCCATGCTCTGAGGATGGGAGCTAAGTGATTCCCCCGTCCAGGACCCCCACTTCCCTGACACTTTGTTCTTTCCTTCCTTACGGTGAGAAGCACGGGCCTCCCCAGACCCCTGACTGCTCTTCCTGCGCTCGCGTCTCCAGACCAGCGAGGCCAGGAGATTTCCAACAGCCAGGCCGAGAAGTCCCGAGACTCCGACTCAAGCCGTGGAGAAAACTCTACCCATCACATCTGTAGCTATCTCGTGTTTTTCCTACAGGGTTATGAAGCAAGACGAACAGGTGGTATCCAAGCTACTTTAACATATTGCAATAAAGGCGAGCGAAAACTGTTTAATGGACATAGATTGAAAATCCAGATGAATTTTCCTTCAGTGGAGGGAAACACTGACGTCCTTCTTCCCACAGCGGTGGGCGCAAATACAGGAACACACAATTCCTCGCCAAGTAGTGTGTAAGAAAATAAGCAGCGTATGTGATACACAGAATATGGTGGCAGCGTTTGAGCGAGGCTTTCACAGCAAGACCCTCAGGCCTGATTGGTGGCTCTGTTGCTGCAGCTTTGGACAGGAAGCGAGAGATGCGGCGCTGCGCTCTCCACAGGCAGTGGGGCCACCGCTCCCGGAGACAAGCTGGTCATGAAGTGTAATTTCCACACGGTGCACGAACAGGCAGCAAACACCTACAGTGGTTTTTCATACGGATGAGGGGTGCTAGTTCTTTGATGTGAAGCTCACAGCACGACAGTGGCCGACCCAGGGGAGCCCTAGGAACCTAGGAACGCATGCTCTTGTCCTCTCTATAACTTGAGAGTGGGATCATTCAAGGGCTGCAGCCCATGCTGGAGGGCTGGCCTGGCCTGCAAGCCCTGGATTCCATCCACAGTGCTGCCGAAAAGAACTTCCGTTCATTTCTTTGATAAATGGGGTTGAACCTTTTCTTTTCCTCTCTCAGAATTACCTGTTCATGTCTTACAGGTTATGAATGAAATAATACTTTTAAAAAACTAAATCATAAGGGTCCTGTTATACATGTATGGCATGTGCTTACCGTGTGCCATGTTTTGAGTATTTGCCCCAGTGTTTGCTTCTCTTTTAAATTTCTTTAGGACTCATTAATTTTTAATATTTGTGTGGTTGAATTCCTTAACCTTTTCCTTTGTGATTTCAGCCTTCAGGTTATATTTTAAAAGACAGATTTAAGAAAAACTTTTGTACATTGCTGTTGAATATGTACTTATATTCTGGTATTGAGCCAGTATGATTTTTTCATTTAAAATCTTGTGTGTGTGGTGCTGTGAATCAAACTCAGGGCCTTGTGCATTCAAAGCAAGGGCTCTACCACTGAGTCAGATTCCCAGCCCTTCTTTAACCTGTGTAAAATTTACCTTGGTGTATGAGGTAGAATCTAACCTTTTTTGAGGTAGAAACCCCATCCTACCATTGTTATGAATACCTCATCCACTTCACATTTATTTATTTATTATTTAAACTAAAATCCTATATTAAATTTTCTTTTTTCTCATGTGTTTCTTAAGAAAGAGGATAAAGAAATGTGAGGAGGGCAGAGAGAGGGAAGAGAAAGCGGACCAAAAGGGAACGACATTGTGTGATGTATGTGTACCAGAGTCCCACAAGAGTGTGTGCAGACCTTACGTACTGCACACATGTACTGATAGACTAAAATGTTTGAATTATCATTCAAGACTAATAAAGGATATTAGTCATTTGGAGGAAAAAAGAATGTCCAGAGGACCTGTGATTCCTTCTTTTCCTTCACTATAAAGGAAGCCTAGCCAGCTGCAGTACAGGAGACACCCAGGCAGAAGTGAAACATTACACTCGTGCATACCAGTATCTGTTTCTACACGGACGAGTCTCTCTCACAGATCCGTCTCTCTCTGTGACTATTCCAGTATTTCCTGTGAAGTTACCACCTCTCAGTCCCCACTTAGGCTGGCTAAAACTCTTCTGCACGCACCGACTTTTTCTTTTCTCTTTTGCCGGCCAGCACTCCTAGCTGTGGAAGTTCCTGTAGCTAACTCAGGATGCTTTTCCCCTGGGTGGACTTCCCTGGTCAGTAACCCTGTTTGTGCACCACCGGTAGGAGCCAGCCTACAAGTTTTCACTTGACTGAGGGACAACAAGAATGAAAAACCAAGAGACACAGAATTATGTTAAAATGTTTGGGCTGGGACCTCTTGACTCCCTTCAACCGAGAGACCCAAGTGACGGCTCGCCTGCTTGTATTCACTCAGACATGGATACAAGTCAGTAGAGTTACACAGGATTCATCTGCCACTTGTCACCCATGATACATGTCTGGTAAGCAACAGGATCTCAGCTATTTTTACGTTTCTGTAGAACCTGCAAAGTATCAGTGTGCACTCACACTGCCTTTTTCTCTCGTGGTCACAGAAGAAGGTATGAGGATAATTCAGATCTAGATCTGCTTGCAATGTTTTGTATAGTTTGCTCAGTTAATATTTAGGTATACTAATTTTGGGTGAATCCAATTAATATTCCTCAATAATTTCTGGAAATAATTTAATGTCCATAATGAGTTTTTTCTTAATGTTGATTTTTGGGCTCAGGCTGTTTTTTCCATTACCAGAGTTCCTAAATTGCTGTAGGGAGAGATAGAATTTTCCCTTGGGCTATGCATGATCTATTTTGTATCAAAGCCTGTTTAGTCTCTGCAAAAAAAGATAAATTGTTGCTGAGAATCAATAGCAAGGAATATATCATCCATAAAATGTATTATATAGGCTTGAGGGATTTTTTTCCTAACAGGATTTAAAGCCTGACCAATGAAATACTGACACAGCATGGGGCTGTTCATCATCCTTTGTGGCAAAACTGTCCATTGATATTCATGCATAGGCTCAGCATAGTGGGAGGAACAGAGAAAGCAAAACCAGCCAGGTATAGTGGGTTTCAAGGGAAGTAAAAAAGCGATCCTTAAGCTCAATAACTACAGTAGGTCAGTCTCATGGCACTGCACTAGGCCTGGGTTGAGTGCACTGTTTACAGATATGCCATGTTTTACACAGTTTAAACACTATTTTTAAAGAAGGCTGATTTTGTTTAATTAATACAAACATAGGTTGGACAAATATGGAGGATTATTCCTATATGTTGGCATACTTTCCAGTAGTTTCTAAGATTTTTAGTCACTTAAATGACCCCTAGTGCTTGTGTACACTCTTTATTAGCATGCTCAAAAGCCAGCTGAGGCACAATAATCTCTGCTGCTTGGGTATATGATAGCTGATGTCACACAGTTTCCTGCAGCCTGGCTAAGAACTGGGCATAAAGTCATGGGAGGCTTAAAAAATGTGTATAAAGGACTGAGTTGGAATATCATCCTCAGAAATACTTATCCAGGTTTGGTTCATCATGAGAGCAATTTGCTGGTTAGCCTGATCTGGAAGAGTGAACTCTAAGTTCGGAGTTGAGTATGGACCTGTTTCCAATAGCATGTCTTCCATAATCTCTGGGTGTCCTGCCACCTGCTTCTGATGAGCTTGCTCAGCTGCTAACTCTTGGAAATTAAGATAAAAAGTTAAGTATTGCCCTGAAGAAAGGCAGAACTTAGCTAAACACTTAATGTCTAAAGGAAGTAAGTGTGAAGCTCCTAGGACAGACTCCAACAAAACCAGCGTGAAAGGTGTGTGAACCCTATTGTTCATGACACTGAATTTTAATTCCTTGAGCAATTTATACTCTAAAGGATTATGCTCATGAACTTTTTGTTGTGGATTAGTAGGGTCAGAATGAATATTAATTGGAAATAAACACATCTGAAGGGCTCTTTGTTAAGTGCAGCCTGTCTATCCAACCTCTGATGTGAAGACACTACTTCTGTCTCAACCACAGATAGAGGAGGAGGAAGAAGAGAAGGAAAAGAAGAGGACCAGGGTTCTTCACCCTTATTCCCATCCTCTATCAATGGTGTGCTAGGTATAGGATGATTTCCCACAGTTAAAGGGAAAAGAACTGATAGACCAAGATCCACGTGGAGAAAGTTTAAGGGGCTAAAACAGAGCCCTGCACATGAGCATGTTCCAAAGCCTCTCTCACTCAATACTCACTTTCTACATCAAACTTGTCCATTTGAGTAAGTCAAGGATTATATGTGATAACATCTTACAACACATGGGAAATCAACCGAATACTAATTTGAGCACCAAATTGGCACAACAGAATGTCCAATAAAGCAATATAGTGCTATATGTCAGTGGATGAAGTTTGCTCCATTGCCCTGCCGGAAAATGTTCTGCATGCACTCATTTTTCCCTTCTCTTTCTCTTCTCTTTTGCTGGCCAGCAGTTCTCCATTGTGGGAGTCACCATCCATGGCTTCTTTCCTGAGTGGACTTCCCCAGTCAGTAACTCTGTTAGGGCACTATCCGTTCAGCCCTTGAGCGTGTACCTCAATCAGTGATGAGGGTGAAAAACAAAGAAACACAGAATTACATTAAAGACTCCAGGTGCCTCTTGTCTCCCCTGCCCAGACCAGACTATGTGCACCCAAGCCCAAGGTGAAGGCCCCACCAGAACTCATCACATTATTTCTGCACTTGATGTCTCTGCTGAGGAGTACAACCATGCTGTCCCTGCTACACAGTGTAGCTCTCAGAACTTCCTTCCACGGTGAGTGTTGCCTGACTCACGAATTATTCTTTGTTCAAACTGTTAGGTTTATTTATGTTATTCATTTAAAACATACTAGAAATGTACAACACTCAGAACTGGATTTTTTAAAGAGAATGAGCAGGTATTAATCACTTATTTCCTTTTAGATCATTTATTTCAGTGGCTTCTGCTTTTTAGCGTCAGACTCTCCAATGCTTCAGTCTTCAGCTTCCTGTCATCCATGGGGCTGTCACAGGGGATGCTGTGGGCTGTGTCTGCACGCTTTAAATTGTCCTCTGCTGTGCCTTTGGAGCTCTCTTCTGAACTATTTTCTTCTTTCAGATCTTCCTGATTTATCTCAAATTAGGCACACCTTGCAAAAAGTGCCAAGTCAGAAGTCTATTTTAGGGCAGTCCCTGAAAAAGTTGTAATAAGACAACACAGGGAACAAGTAAATATTAACTCAAATATTAAGACAGAAATGGCAAAAAATGTTTCTCCAAGCCAAGGACAATGGTGCAAATCTGTAATCCCAGTTACTTATGAGACAGAGGCAGGAATATCATGAATTTTAGAGCAACCTGGGCAACACAGGTAGACCTGGTCTCAATAAAAATTTAAGCAAAGTGTTGGTGCCCATCTCACAGAGGGCATGCCTCACATGCTCAGGATGCAGAATTCAATCCCCACATGAACTTGGGAGAATTGTTTTCTTTTTTTTTAATTTAATTTTATTTGTGTTTTTTTGAGAATTGTTTTCTATTTGTTGCTGGTTTTTTTTTTTAAGACAGAGTATTGATATATAGTGCAAACCAGCCTTGATCTTGCTTATGTAGCCCAGGCTGGCCTGGAATTCTGGGAGATCCTCCTGATTCAGCCTCCCAAGCACTGGGGTTACCATCATGTACCACCACCCCCAGCTGAGAAATGTTTTTTGGCACAAAGTGTCCCTTTTGTGCTTTTAGTGGCAAAGATTCAGCACAATGATGTCCTACATTTGCCAAAGTCAACAAAAGAGTCCTCCAGCCTAATTGTGTACACAAATCACACTCACCAGCACTCAGTAGTAACATAACTCAGGCACCAAGCTGGACACAAGAGACTCAGCAGCAAAGAAGTCAGCATGAAACCCTGCCTCTTAAAGCTGAGCAGGGCCAGCAAATGACAGTCTAAGGTCAAACCCTGCCTGCTCCTTGCTTTTGTTCAGCTTGTGAACTAAAATGGTTTTTATCTTTTTAAGTGGTTAAAAAAATCTATTAACAAGGGCTCTTTTACTAGAAAAGGAAAAAAAACTAACGTCTATACTGATTCAAAGTACACTCTTGCTATGCTACACGTTTATGGGTCTATGTACAGTAATAGAGGGACCCTAACTTCTGGGGAAAATAAAGTCTGATAAAGAAACTTTGCAGCTCCAAGATGCTGCATGCCCCTCCCCCCCGAAAGAGGCTGTAATACACTGCAGGGAAACACTGAAGTGAAGCGGACTAGTTTAGAGGAAACCAAAAGACAGACAGAGAAACAAAATGGGCTGTTATGACCACCCCGTGACCTGAAAGAGGGGCCCTGGCCATTGGTCTCATATCAGAGCCTCCACTCCCAGAGATCCCAAAGTACGCTCCAAATTAAAATAAACAAACAAACATGAGTTGGCTAGGAATGTGGTAATTAATCAAGGGAGGATGATGAAAGTTCTCTTAAGGGAGAGTGGCCATCACTGGAGGGAGGCCTCCAGGTTATTAAGACAGTTTCATCAGGGGTCTCATGGGGAAAGCACCAGATGTTACTAGGTCATCATTTCTGTGTACCATGGCTCATTGCCATGACTTCAGCTACTGGAGAGCAATGCCCAATCTCAGAACAACCAAAGACAAGGAGCCAACCAGCCCCAGGGTATTCATAGATTTTGCTGAACTGCCCCGAGCAAAAGGCTATCAGGATATGTTGGTGCTTGTCTGTACTTCTCAGGATGGGTTGGGGCTTTTCCTGCCTGAACAACGATGTTCTCTAGTAAAACTCATTTATAGAAACAAGAGAGAATGAAGCAAGATTTCAAAAGAAAAGATCGAGTTTACCAAAGTGCCACATCCCTACAGGTGCTGTTCCTTGTTCTAATACAGATAAAACAGTCCCTTTTGTCCCTGGAAGTAAAGTTTTATAACTTCCAGCCTACATAACCTCCTGTTACACCCAAGCAGGACCGTGAAGACGTCCTTAGCTACAAATACTGTCACAGTTTGATACACTGAATTTGTTCTTCACTGAAAACCAATCCTCTTAACAGCATGTATAAAACCACAGACCTTCCTTTGTTCAGCCCGTTGGAACAGAAATCCATTAGGCCAAGTGTACACCTAAATAAATGAATCCTCCTGATTCACCTGCGGTCTCTCCAGTCTCTTAAATTCTGCAGCAGAGCAACAAGCTTGAAGATACCATAACAGGAACTGCTCAAAATGATGCAAAATACCCAAAAAACAAAGTTCAAACATGACCTGTGGGAAAATGTCATTTGCTAAATGTTATAACATTAGTCTCTTAAAAAGGTGACTACAAATCCAGGGATTTAGCTCAGTGGTATAAGCGCCTGGCAAGTGCAAGGTTGTGAGTTTGATCCCTGGTACCAAAAAAAAAAAAAAAAAGTGAATACCAAGAGGGACAGAAAACAAAATCTTAAAAAAAAAATCAACAGAATCCTCCAAATTGATAAAAAAAAGTAAAAAAAAAACCTGTTAGATGTATTTATTTCAATGAACCCCAATTTTAATAAAAACAGGAGGGCATTTCATCATCCAATGGATGAAAACCAGGGATAAAGATTAAACTCTTAGCTGGACATGGTGGTACACACCTCTCTTCCCAGATATTTGTGAGGCTGACACAGTAACATCTAAATTGCCTAGGAAACTTCACAAGATCTTGTCTAAAAAACTATGATTCAAATGGTGGTGGAATGTAGCTTGGTGTGAAGATCTTGGGTTCAGTCCCCAGCATGACAGTAAGAAAGAAAGAAGAAAGAAAGAAAGCCAGGCATGGTGGTGCATTCCTGTAACCCCAGCACTCGGGGGGCTGAGGTAGGCGAATCATTGCAAGATTGAGACCAGCCTGGGCTACAAAGTGAGCCCAAGACCAGCCTGAACTGCATAGCAAGTCCTGTCTCAAAAAGATTAGAAAGAAAGAAAGAAAGAAAGAAAGAAAGAAAGAAAGAAGAGAAATCAAGGGGAAAATTCATGGTGCATACAAACAGTCCTCACACTTTAGGGTGCTGAGGTAAGAAAATCATGAGTTTGAGGCCATCCCAGCCTACACAGCCTGTTGCCAAGAAACCCACTTGAAGTCTTACCCATGGTCCTCCACCAGGTCAGTTGGACCCCCCAACCAAAGAAACTGGGTATTCGCCTTATGAGATCTTGCTCAACTGTCAACTCCCAATCATAGTTCAAATCATGAGTAATCTCTGCAAACTAGGGGAATAATCCCAAAGGAGACAGATGCAGGATTTAGGAACAGCCATACAAGACATCCATGGCTGGGTACAAGAGAAAATGCCTAGACAGAGCAAATACATCCTTTCAAGTCTGAAAACTCTGCTTGGGTTGAAATGAAATCCAACCACCTTGGGGCCCATGTGTGATGGGCCTCACACTATAATCCTGTCTACTCTCACTGCTATTAAAGGTACAGGAATTCTGCCTTCTTTCCACAACAGTCAGCTTAGCAAGCAGCTAAAGTCAGGTCGATCAGCCAGTGGGACACAGACCATCTGAACCAGCTGGTCTTACAGTGAGACCAAACTACCACCAAGAATGGCAGCCATGCTCTAATCACCCTGGAATCTGGCTGGTCTATGCCCACTGAAGCCTGTGGAAACAACAGCCCTGTTCTGGTATTTCAGAAGCTGACCAGTCTATGCACAGCCAAAGCCTCAGGATCAACACAGAGTTACAATAACAATATAAGTCTCTTTTTTGTTATAAGTCTCTGCCTGCCCAATAGGTAGGCAATCTTCCATAACTGAGTAAATGATAACGCAGTGAGCTCAAGGCCATCCTACACTATATTGTAAAACCCCGACTCAAACAAAAAGGTAAATTATACAAATGTTGACTATTACACAAAAGATACTTGAACAAATTTTGAGTGTTGAAAAAGCTTTCAAGTATCAGTACTTATTAGAGAATAACTAGTGAAGAGAACTGGCCCTGTTAATGGGATTGTCACCATCTAAATAGGGAGCTGTTTCTACAGGATATACTGCAGCTTTTGCATATGTGCATACCAAGTTTGTGGCTTGGGGGTATTTTTTTGAGGGGTGTCTCACCAGGATGCCCAGGTTGGTCTTGAACCGCTGGAATCCAACAATCTTTGTTTCTCTGACTCCCAAACCTGGGACTGCAGGTGTGCACTATCCCATCCAGCAATGAAAAATAATGGGTTCCACAAAGTCCTCTCACAAGTGGTCTTTCAGGAAAAGTTATCCTGTATTTGTTCTGGTTTTGTTTTTCTGAGACAAGGTCTTTGCTAGGAGGCCCAGCCAGGTCTCCACTTCCGGATCCTCCTTGCCTCAGCCTCCTCAATGTTGGGTCTGCAAATGCGCACAGCTGTGCCCAGCTCCAACTCTGCTTTCATGGTAGACGGTATTGAATGCAAGCCTTGACGCAGAGCTACATCCTGTCCCCTTTCATTTTAATTTTTTCTGAGGCAGGGTCTCACTAAATTACTCTAGGGCTGGGGTCCTCCAGGAAGGTGGGATCCTTCCTAGGCCCTGCTCCCTGTCCCTCACCTCCTTAACCATCACAGAGACCCTTGCCCCCTCCCAGGTGGACAAAGAACTTCCGCAAGTTCAAATCTCGCCTTGGACTCCAAGGCTAGGAGCAGGAGGGAAAGGGGCTGATGGGAGAAGGAAGCTGGGTCGGGGGCGGGGCCACGATCATGATTGGAGGAAATCAAAGAGTGGGCAGGCAGGAGGCGAGGCCAGGGCGGGGCCCCGGTGGCGAGCCTGAGGCCAAGTATTAGGCGGTGGGCGTGGCCGAGGGATGGGCCGGGGGCGGGGAGGCGGAGGTGATTGCTTCTGCTTGGGCCTCTTGGTCTCCAAAGGGCGGGACCCAGGACGGGCAGGATGGCGGTTTCCGCATGCGCGCATCTGCCCATTCACTGTGCTGGGCTCCTCCAACCCGCAGCCTGGAAGCGCCCGGCCGCAGCGGGCGCTGTGCAGAGAGCACAGGATGCTGGATCCTAGAGGTCAGAAAGGGAGAATTATTCTCTCACCGTCTGCATCGTGTCATGCTATGGAGACGGGGTCGCACTGGGGTGTGCAGGCGGCCTGGACCGGCTGCTCCTTCCCCGATCCCCGCTCGTCTGCTGCCCGTGCGTTCAGTCGGGCACAGCATGGGACCCGAGGTCCCCTGTGCCTCCCTTCTCTCTCTTAAAACGCGCCCTCAGCTTCCCCCGCGCGGCGGCGCCCTTTCTATGCAAGGCTGAAGGATGCGCCCCGGAGCGGCAGACCACGTTCCCCTGGCCCTTTCGCCCTCGGTAGGCCTGTGCACTGTTGCCGCCTTGCCAGGTTCTGCAGATATTCCCTCCGGACCCTGCTTTTCGGTGCCTCTGGGTTCACACCCGGAACCGAGAGGCAGGAACGATGAGATCATCCTACTTCTTGATGTCCCAAAAATCTGTGTTCTCTACAGTTTTATCTTTCCACCAACGGTGCACAAGCATTGCGATCTCTCCACATTCTAGGAAACCTCTTCTCTCTCTCTCTCTCTCTTGCTCTCTTTTCCTTTCTTCCTTTTTTGGAACCAGGGATAGAACTCATGACTTCTTGTTTGCCAAGCAGGCGATAATGCAGCTGAGCTAAATCCCTGGCCGGCCCTTACTTTCTCTTTTGGTCTTTCTTTTTTGATAGCAGGCATCCTAGGGGGTGTGGGGCTGTATTTTCTTATAGCGTTGGATTGCATTTCTATAGTGATTAGTGATGGTGACAGTTTTTCATGCGCTTGATTTGAATATTTTCACACCAGTAACTGTTCCTTTAAAAATGGTTACTTGGGTTTAGATTATTGGTTTATGCAAATTCTTTATGTGTTCTGGATTTTGTGTGTGTGTGTGTGTGTGTGTGTGTGTGCATGTGTTGGTAGTGGTGGTATTGGGCATTGAAATCAGGTCTTTGAGTTATACCTCAGTCCATTTTTGTACTTTGTCATGTATTCTACCTGTCTCAACCATTTAAAAACTTATTCAAGGGCAAGTTTCACAAGTCATGTTTGCTTAAACCTCCACCCGTCAGTGGGGAAACCTAAGCATAGAAACAGTGCCTGGTACACTGACAGCATAAAGATCTGCACTGGAAAATTCGGCATGAATACGGCAAGATCTGTATTCAGACTTCAGTCACCCCAGTAACGTCCTGCTTAGCATTTGTCCCTGTTTAAGGCAGTGTCTTAGTCACCTCCCAGTAGCTGAGACCCAATCCTTGACCCAGAACATAAAGGAGAGAAGATTCACTTTGGCTCATAGTTGTAGCAGTCTGGGGTCCTGGGGTGGTCAGTGGTTCCTAGGGAGAAAGGTGGGGTGGATGCTGGATGGTCCTGGGTGGAGGAGAGCCGCCCACTCACAGCAGGGTGGTGGTAGTGGGGGGAGACAGAGAAAGGAGCTGCTGAGGAGGAAGATGAACCCTTCCAGGCCACGCCCCCAGCTGCTGCCTCCAACCAGGTCATGCCCCATCCAGGCCACGCCCCTAACCGCGGGTGCCGAAGAGAACTCAGGAAAGGGTGGACCAATTAATGAGAAGACAATTCTCATAAAACGTCACCTCCCCAAAATTCCTTCTCTGAATTTGTGGGTATCCCTAGATCTAATCTGTAAAAGGCACCCAGACTTCTCCAAAATGTGAGATCTTCATAGTCATTTTCTTTTTTGTCTTTCGTGAATCAGAATTTTATTTTGAAACCACTGAACCCAGGCCCTTCGCACTGACCTACATCCCGAGCCCTTTTGTTAATTTTTGCGAGTGGGTCTCACTAAGCTGCTAAACTACCAGGACTATAATTACACCCAGGGCTACATAGGTAGTTAAATACCAGCTGACCTAAACATCAAGACACTGTTCCAACAGGTTAAACTAAGCTAAAATAAAATGAAGTGGACAATGCAAAGTATAACTAAAAATTAAGCTAAAATAAATTCCCTGTCTGGAATTGAACTTGCGATCATCTTGGCTCAGCCTCGCCGGCCGAGTGCCAGGTTAGCTGGCAAGCACCACCACGCCCGGTATGACTTTGAAATATTTGAGGAATATAGACCAGAGAATTTTCAGAATGTGCCTCAATGGACATCTATCTGGTATTTCCTCATAAAAAGGACAATCATAACTAAAACTGCAAAAATGAATTGCTCGGGCTGTTTTTCACCTTTAGACCCTCCTGCAGCAGCCTCCTAGAATGCTGGGAAGCCAGCTATGGCCCGGCACGCTCTCTCAGGATGCCTTTGATCTTGGTAGGAGATATTCTCAGAGTACTCGGCAGAGATCTCTCCAGTGCTTCCTCATGCCTACATTCAGGTTGGACATTCTTGACAAGATGCTGCGGGTGACACTGGGTCCTTCTGTGAGTCACATCAGGAGGCAGCTGATGGGGGTGAGTCCGATCCCAGGGAGGTCAGCGCTGACCACATGGCAAAGGAAGCGTCCTGTCAGGTCCTGCACTGTGAACCTGCTCCCAGCTCTCCGTGGCCGACAGGCCTCCTGGGGGACATGTGGACACACTGTCCTTCACTAAGGCTTCTCTCCCAAGCTGTCCCCCTAGTAAGGATGCCATCTTTCCTGTCTTCTCTGTGTGTCAGTTGAGATTCTACTTGGAGACAGAGCTCTCTCCTTCCCTGGTCACTTATTCATTCATTTGTTCACATCAGCGTTCTGTTTCGTTTTGGTGCTTTGAGACAGGGTCTCACGTGGAGTGCAGGCTGGCCTCCAACTCACTGTGTGGTCCAGGCTGTCTTCGAACTCAGGATCCTCCTGCCTCAGCCTCTGAATGCCGAGATGACAAGCTAGGGCCACCATGCCCAGCTCCAGGCCACATTCCTGGGAGCAGACACAGCTTGGGGCAGGGATTCTGGGAGGATCAGCATCAGGTCTGCTTGTTCCCAGAGTCAAGATTACAGGGACCACAGCTGAAGTCCAGCCCACCCTGAGGGAACCCCAAGTGGACCCAGGAAGTCGTCTCCACAGCCCGCGGCACTGGGCTGCTTCACCCCGCATCGCGCATGTGAGGACCTTGTGGGGAGAGTGACCCTGCTCCCAAGCCCACTCCTGGGACTGCAGAGGTGCGGGCTCCAAGGCAACTCAGCTGCAGGCGTGGGGAGGGGCGTGGTCTGCAGGAGGCCGAGGAGGCTGTGGAGGAACTGAGCTAGCAGAGCCAGCACCAGGTTCCCACTCAGGGTCCAGGGCCCTGGACATTCCCCTGGACGGGCTCGACTCGGGGAAACCTCCAACATTGCACTTTCCTGTTGGCATCGCCGAGCCCAGCCCAAGCATGAAGTTTCTGGAATCTTTTCTAGCCAAAGAGAATATGCAGGACTGGTCAGTATTTCC